>CAUYSK010014628.1:0-180647 GCA_963575035.1 Avahi laniger | reverse complement strand
TGTCCAAGATCAGGAGAAGAAGGGTGTGTCAGCTCCAGGAGAGACAGAGAAAAAGGGAGAGAGAGAGAAAATCGTATTATATGATTCCATGCATGTAAAATGTCCAGAACAGGCAAATCTGTAGAGGCAGAAAGGACGTTAATGATTGCACAGAGCTGGAAAGGGGTGACGGGGGATGGGCAAGTAATAGCAAAGAGTACACAATTTCTCTTCGTAGTGATGAACATGTTCTAAAATTGGCTATGGTGATGGTTGCACATATCTGCCCATATACTAAAAATAAATTCTACACTTTAAAAAGGTGAATTATATGGTGTGTGAATTGTTTCCCAATAAAGCTGTTTTGTTTTGTTTCTTAAGTAGATAGTGGGCAGGCAACATCTAAATCATATGGAAGTTTGGAGAAATGAAAATTCTTAGGCCCCACCCCAGACCAACTAAAAAAATCTCTAGGATGGGTCCAGCAATCTGTGTTTTAACAAACACTAAAGTTTGACAAACACTGAAATAAACTAAAATCTAAATTCTGAGCCAGGATCTCCCAGGCCCTATAAAATCTTATTGTCTCTCCCACACTGACTCCTACCCCAGCCACGCTGACCTTCTTTCTACGCCATCAACATGCCAAGTGGGAGGCTGCACTGGCGGTTCTCCTCACCCAGAATGCCTTTCCCTGAAATCTTTTTGTGTCTGGTGCCTTTTTGCCTATCAGTTTTCAGTTCAAATGTTATTTCCTCAAAGAAGCCCTCCTAGCTCATCCCAGCTACATTAAGCTACATTAGTCTCCCATTCACCTGGTCACATCACCCTGTTATTACATATTTGCTTTACCGCACTTACAACTATCTGGTATTTTTTGTTTTCTTTATTTGTAGACTGTCTGTCTGCCCTCCTAGAATATAAGCGAGTCCTTCTCTCTAGCATGCACTCGATATATGTTTGTTGAATTGATGAGCAAGTGTTAACCTTGAGCCCAGGTGTCCTGGAATACGCACCCTACCACTCACTCACTGTGCCCTGTGCCTAGTTTCTGAGCCCTCTGCATCTTGCCAAGGGATTGTGATGCAAACTCTTCCACCAAAATTAGCTACATTTCCCGGTGACACAATTAACCACCCCAAGGACTGATGCTGCAGGCTGAGCTAAGGACAGCAGAGGCAGACAAGTGAAGTGGGTGAGGAAGCAATATTGCTTCTTCACCAGCCTCGAAATTCCTCAAGAATGGTCCAATGCCTGCTACAAATTAGATGCCAAAAACAATGTTTGCTTAACTCTTGAACTAAATGCTTAGGATATTAATAAAAGGGAATTCATTTTTGCTCATCAGAAACCAGAGCCCTGAGAGATGCCCCCTGCACTCCTCCAATCCCTTTGAGAATCACCTGGACGCCCTATTCCCTGCCCTCCTCGGTCCTTTCTGTTAAGTGAGATATTTGTGTTTTAAATGATAACCATTGTTTACCCATCACTAGTGCAAAAGAATCGATGTGCATGCATTCCTCATGTAATAAGAAATAAATCCCTTAAGCCTGTAATTTGCTCCTACTGGTTTAGAGTTTTGAAGTTCAAGAATGCATCTGCCATGGAGGAAGTTAATTCCGGGGCTGGCTGGCTCCGCAGCTATGTATGTGGCCATTGTTCGTGCCTGGGGAATGGTCAGGAGGGGCTCAGTGCCCTGTTCTCATAATGAACCTTATGTTTCTAAACACAGGTGCGTTTGGATGGAGACATCTGTGTCATTAAATGGGGGTAGAGCGAGCACAATAGCAGCTCAGAAATGGGCCCTTTGGAAATGCAAAGGGCGCTTATTGCAAGAGTCCTTGTCAACATCGTCATTATTTCTTTGATGATGTGTCCTGGTACCGAGATGGTGCTGACAAATCAAATTATGTCACCACCGTGTTTTCAACATGCCACTTTCACCGCGGGGCGGGGTGGACGGTTCTTGCCGGAGTTCACCTGTCATCATCCTATTGAGAAGAGTTGTCAGAGAGCCCTATTGTATACTGCAATCTTTCCCATCTGCTTTTCACTCCGACTTTGTATTTCATCTCTGCTATTTGATGTATAAAAAGGAAAGAGCTCCTGGGAAATGCTTGGTCCCCGACGGCTCTGATGAAATGTCCTGGGAAATTATCAAAAATGTACGGGACAAAGAAAGGAAGCCTATCAGATGGCCACAGACGCGCTCCCGCCGCCCTCCTGCATGGAGCGTCGCTGTGCTCTGTATCCCAGTTGCGGAATTCCTGCAGTGCAGACGCAGGTGTTCAGGACAGCACAGTCTGACAGCAGTTCTTGGCCATTTTACAGGCATATGTATGTTCTGGGAATTTAGACTTTTGTAGATAGTTATGTGCACACTATAATTTGTACGTGTTCCATGTTAGTGGATTTTTTAAAACATTATGATGAAAGTATGCTTCAATGTCGATAAACAAGTTAATTTTCTTTTTTATTTTTTAAACAGCTTTATTGAGGTATAGATGATATAGAAGAAGCTGTGTATATGTAATGGGTACAACTTGGTGTATTTGGAGATAAGCATACACCCGTGAAACCATCACCACAGTCTGTACTGTAAACATAACCATCTCCTCCAGAAGTTTCCTCCTGCCCTCTTTATTATTATTATTATTGTCATTATTTTGTGATAAAAGAACTTAACATAAGATCTACCTTCTTAGCAAATTTTTAAGTCTACAATATAGTATTATTAACTATAGGCACCAAGCTATACAGTCTAGGACTTATTCTCCTTGTATAACTGAAGCTTTGTACCCTTTGAATAATACTTCCCTATTTCCCCCTTCCTGCAGTCCCTGGAAACTGCCATTCTACTCTCTGCTTCTATGAGTGTGACTATTTAAGATTCATCATCTAAGTGGTATTATGCAGTACTTATCTTCTGTGTTTGGCTTATTTCATTTAGCATAATGTCCTCCAAGGTCATCCAAATTATCACAAATGGCATCATTTCCTTCTTTTTTAAGGCTGAATAATATTTCATTGTGTATGTATACCACCTTTTCTTTATCATTCGTCCCTCAATGAATATTTAGATTGCTATTGTGAATAATGCTCCAATGAACAAAATTCATTGCAAAGTTAATTTTAAACTTTCCAAACTTTGCCAAGAAATTCATATAAGAAGTTAATTTTTAGTAGAGATTTTAGATACATAGCTTCGCTTGACTAAAACAATCTCCTAACTCTTTTCTAATTTTAAAATTCTGGGTGAATATCGTGTCTCAATAAATTGCAGGTGTTGTGGAGGTGTTTTTATTAACTTCCCCACCCTTTGAGCTGGAGCTGCCACTAACCTTCATCTAGTCTGACACAACAGAAGCACAGAGAAGTCAAGTGATGTGCCAGGCACGCACAGCTAGGCAGAGGTAACGCCCAGGCTAGAATCCAGTCTCCTGACTTGAAATTCATCCCTATCCTAGACCTCAACAATGTAGATAACTTGCTCTAAGAAGCTGGCAGCCTTTGCCACAAGCCACAGCTGCACCTGGCCCAGGACTCAGACAAGCAAAGGAGATGAGAAAGGGCTGGGCCACCTGAGGTCTCATCACTGTCTTGGCCAACAGGGAAGCCGGCAGGTCAGTGCCCACGTGGGGAGCTGAAGTGTCACCAGGTGCCCTACATTGACCTTGGGGGTGTAATGACTGTTGCTTCACTGCCACCTTCCAAATCTACTGCAAATTTCCCTCATAGCCAACCTGACCCAGAACCAGACAGTGAAAGGAAGTCTGGAAAGATAGATCGAGCTTAGTTAAGTAAAAAGCATCTGCATTAGGTTATATCCTGTGGATGTATTCACAGATGCCTTTTATTTTTCTTTATGACAAATACAGAGTAATTCAAATATACAAGAGAATGCATATATAGAGGCCTTTCCTGGGTTCCCTTGATGGAATTATTGATTCTCTGTCACTCTGAGTACTACATTTCCTTGGATCGTTTTCTTGCCATACATATTGTGTTATTGAGATGAATTAAAGCTGGCAGCCTATTTGTATATCACGAGTCTATTGATCATACTTGCAGCAAAAACAGGTCCTCTCTTATTACACATGTCAGGTAAATGAGGATCAGACAAAATTCAGGATCCACTGGCATTAGTATCTGTGAGAGCGCCTACTTATGTATTGACGCATCTGGGTAGGTGTGAATGTCTGTGTCATCTATCTGCCCATCACCTGTCTAAAATCGGACAGCACCACACAGACTTCAGAAGAAAGGCTTTGATGAGCACATAGCCAGATATGTAAAGAGTGAGAGCCGAGAGACTGAGACACTGGTGTTATAATTTCCGAGTAATTATTTCAGCTACTAAACACCTGTTACTAATCCAAAGCCAAAGGAATTGACAACTATTTAAGCTGTTTCTTCACTGCCTCTTGAGATCACCAAGACAGCTATAGATAGAAAATGCAGAAACAGTAAACAAACAAAAAAGTGAACAAGAACATCTAGTTACACATGAGTGTTAGGAATGCGTTAAGTTCTCAGACTCAGCGTCTGACTCTCTGAGTACGTTTTAGATTCTCTAGCCTTGTAATTTGTTTTTCCCTCAGAGGCAAGCCCAGCAATGCTCCTTTCCTTTGCTCTTTCTAGGGAAAAAAAAAACAAAGTTAAATCTGTAGGCAAATAGTGTCCACCTCCTACTTTCTCTCACCTAATACCTCCTCACCTGCCTTTGACTCGACTCAACTCATAATTTCCAGAGGAAATCATCAAATGACTGATAGATGTAAACGTAACTCTAAGTGGAATACCCTCATGTTTAAATGTTAGAGTATTAGGCTTTAGTAGTCAAGTAGGAATTTTAAAAGAATTTACTTTTTAGGCTGACAACCATTGTTTATTTTGCTTAATTAAAACAACCAAAGCAACCTAGTAACTAAGAAAAATATTTATGTCAGGAAAAATTGTGAAAGATTTTGAAATGGGCAAAAAAAATTATTGGGTGCCCTGTCTAGAGTACCCTTCTGGGATATTTATGTCTTTTATTGTCTTTGAGCTACTTTACAACTCTGTAAGCTGTAGGTAATGGATAGCAATGCAAATGGTTCTTGTCCAATGACAAATACTGTCTCATCATTCACAGCAGTGATGTTCTATAAAGTTCTATAAAGTCGCGGTGAACACTGAATTACAGATTACTGAACCACTGCTCTTCGGGAAAACACAGGATTAGTTTCCTCCAAGCCTTTGGTCATGACATTTTCATCAGCCAATCGATGTGCAACCTTGTTTTGTGCATGTTTCTGCTTAAACACAGCTTATTTATCATGTATTGTTGATTCATCAACCTTGAACTCATGGCCAACAGTTCTATAACTGATGCCTGAACAAAGCTTATCTAACTCCAATTTTATCCGTAAGGCACGTCACAGTCTCCTTGCACTTAGAGCACTAGACAGCACTTCAGCACTACACTGGGGCCATTTTCAATCGCCAGATCACCAGCAAAAAGCACGAGAATGTGGAGCTGAGACTGTAAAGGAGACACCTGTTTGTAGTGTGAAAGCTGAAACATGAAGGCGGAGCGTGCCTTGTGCCACCTCAGCTGGGACCTCAAGGTTTCCACTGCTCCACACATGTCTACGAATGACCGCAGAAGCATCAGGGGTATGGATTTGGGGGTTTTAGATTAATTTTGCCAAGTAGACAAATTCACAAATACATATCAGCGAATAATCAGAATTGGGTGTATTGGGTCTAGTGGAAGCACCATGATTTCTCTCTCTACCTTCTCACCACAGACAAAGCCAGTTTTGCAACTATTAAGCAAACTGATTTAGGCCATTCCTGACCACCTATATAAGATGTGTCCACTCTTTGGATTCTCCTTTGAGCTGATTGTAACAGAGTACTGGCTCCCTCATTAGTAGTGAGAGAAAAATCTGGGCCACATGTTCACTTTATTTTTATATGAGAATCATGTCTTTGCCTTAAAATATATATATATCATTTAGGGGAGGCTGAAGCGGAAGGATCTCTTGAGGTTAGGAGTTTGAGATTAGCCTGAGCAAGAGCAAGACCCTGTCTCTCCTAAGAAATAGAAAATAATTTAGCCGGCCAACTAAAATTAGAAAAAATTAGCTGGGTGTGGCGACACGTACCCATAGTCGCAGCTACTCGGGAGGCTGAGGCAGGGGGATAGCTTGAGCCAAGGAGTTTGAGGTTGCTGTGAGCTAGGCTAACGCCACGGCACTCTAGCCCTGGCAACGGAACAAGACTGTGTCGCAAAAAAAAAAAAAAAAAATTATCCTTTCAGATTGGAAAACTGTTTAGGCTGAATTATCATCTTCAGTTTGGTCAGTTTTATGTAATTCTATGAGATCATCTTCTCTGAGAACATTGGGAACATGACTTTTAATTAGTCATAGTTCCTCTTAGGGTGCCCTGTGTTTGCCATTCCAAGGGTTCAATACAGGAGAAAGGGCTTTTAAAATGGAAAGCCGTCTCCAAATGAGTATCTCATTTAGTCCTCATAGTTCGTAAGGTGTTATTGTTTCCCTTATTTAAGGCTCAAGAAACTCATATTCAGGACAATTATGATTTGCCCAAGATCACACCTGAAGAAAATTTCAATTTGTTAGGAGTTAAGAGACAGGAGTTTAACAAATAATAGACTCAGTGCCTTTCATCTAAAAGATACAGAAATCAGTCTCAATTACCATAAGAGACTAAAAGCCTGTCTCACTTTTCTGCACCCAAGGAGAATAAGGACCCCTCCTGGGCCTTGTTATGCAGATCAGGGAGATGGGTAGGTTTAGCGGAGGTGTTGAAAGGCATCTATCCTGACTTGCTTGATTTACATTAGAAAGGCTAGATCATTACTGGAAGATAAGAAAATAAGGGATTCTTAATAAGTGCTAGTTAAAGGAGTGGGAGAGAGAACCAGAGAGACTCAGTGAGCATTGATGCTTGACTGGGAGTGGTGAGAAGGGGTAGATGGGAGATTTTCCCGTTGTGATGAATGGGTCTTCCAGAAGACAGCAGAGAAGGTTTTAATGTTCTGCTGAGTTCGAAAGACTTCAATAAAGCTCTAAAATACTTTTGTGGGCATGTTGGATCTTTTTTTTTTTTTCTTTTTAAGTGTAGCATCTTGCTGAAGAGCTTGAGTACTTTTCCAATGATATAGAGGACCCCTGTAAGGAGAAATGAGGAAATTCTGGCCCAAGATTCAAAGTTTACCTAAGTGATAAGAGTACTTTGGCCAATGACTATGTCTTCAAGCACCATTTGATCACCAGATTATTATTTTTTACTACCTTTTTGTCAAGGGTCTTAGAACAGGTGAAAAGAGAGAAAATTTTATTGGCTTTGGTAGCAGGAAGGTTAATCTGAGAGTGAACTGCCCCTGCCTCTAGCAGTTAGAAATTTTATATGTTACAAGCACTCAGGTTGGTCTTGAGAAAAGAAGGGAACAAGAAAACAAGAATATAATAAGTGGAGCAAAACATACATTCTTTTATTATCCTTAAAAGGCCTAAGGAGAAGCAAGTATAGGAAAATACTTTCTTAAGTTTTTTGGGGTTTAGCAATAAAAATGGTTGCTTTAGTCACATAAGGGTTGCAAAAATCTTAACCTTTTGTACTTTGAAATACGTGTATGCCCTTTTCTTTCCCTAACTTTTATAGTAGAGGGTTTTTTGTTTTCTTATGTGACATGAGAAATACCTGGCAGGTTGATCAGAAGAGTCAGATATTATGTAAACTCACTACAAAAATAATACTTTGCATAATTTATTTTATTTCAAAATATACACATTTACATTTATTTGCCAACATTTGATATAAGACCAAGGACTATTTTTTGGTTTTCAGCACAAATGATTGAAGTTCTGCATTGTCTTTTATGCATGAACCACAACAATAATACTCATTTTATAATTTCCAGTTTTAATTTTTTCTTAAAGAAAGCAAGATCTTAAATCAAAACCAGTGAAACAATCAGAAAGCAGAATCCCTCTAGAGTTTTAAGATTATTTTTTCTAAAACTTCACGTTTTTCCTATAACTGTTCAAAGTATTAAACTTAATTTTTACAGAGAAAATTATACTTCTAAATTCATTTTTTATTGATTTATATTTAAGTTAATTTCAGTTGACCTTTGAGCAACATGGAGTTAGGGGTGCCAACCCCCATACAGTCAAAAATCTGTGTATAACTTTTGACTCATCAAAAACTTAACTACTGTTGTTGACAGAAACCTTAAGCAGTTGATTAACGTGTATTTTGTTTATTGTGTGTATTATATGCTATATTCTTATAATAAAGTAAGCTAGAGCAAAGAAAATGTTATGAAGAAAATCATAAGGAAGAGAAAATATATTTAATATTCATTAAGTGAAATCGGATTATGATAAAGATCTTTATCCTTATCACCTTCACGTTGAGTAGGCTGAGGAGGAAGAGGAAGAAGAGGGGTTGGTCTTGTTGTCTCAGGGGTGGCAGAGGTGGAAGGAAATCCAAGTATAAGTGGACCCATGAAGTTCAAATGTGTTATTCAAAGGTCAACTGCAGATAATTATAACAACAAGGACAACTTATATAAACAGATTTGAGAACAAATTCAACTCACTCTGCCTAAGCATCCAACTCATGTGGTAGGAGGATAATTCACAGAATACTTAAGTAGAATCCAGCACAGCAAAGATTTAGCATGTTGCGGACAGCAGTTAACATGTTTAGGAAAGGAATCGAAAGCAAATCATCCATGGTGAGTTAGATTGTCCTAGAAAGGTCCAAAGTGAGTTTACCTACCCTGGAGTGTCTACAATTAACCAAAATGTGCTGGGAGACTAAGAGAAGACACACTACAAACTAATTTAATCCCAGCTGGTGATGTGGTTTGGAAAAGTCACTCAGTCCCTTGCTGTCTCGGTTTTATAATCCATGAAAAGTAAAGTTGAAACTAGAATAAAACTGTGTAGGTCAATTTTATCTCTAAATTCAATGGTTTCTTTGTCTATTTTTTCATTGTCTGTCTTATTTTGCTTTGTAGAGTGCCTAAAATTGCAATCATTGTTTATATATAGCAGCAATGACAGAGTTCAACTTAAGCTGATGCTTTATAATTCATTTCCTGGCCTTTGGGTTGGCAGTGGGAGTGGAAACCATTGCCCAAGGCCTTTGACAAGAGCTTTAATCAATTGCTTTGGACACTGTGGCAATGAGCTGGCGATGCCTGGCCACGAGGACACAGAGAGAAAGCCTGTGGTGACTCCCTACCTCTCAGCATTGTCCCTGGTGCCACTGCTAATCCTGGGGAGGGTGGGGAGCCTGAACCAGGAGTCGGGCTGATGCTTTCCTCTGTGGCTCTGAGCTGGAGTGTGTGAGTGCTGTTCCCAAGGCAGCCTCTTTCCAAGGCTGGGGGCAGCCAGAGACCTCCATGGTGGAAAGAACTGAGGCCCAGCAAGTGTTCTTGCCTTCTTCCTCAGATGGACCAAGAGGAGTCAGGTTGGCTGTTCCTTTCTATAGTCATTGCTTCTGTGGAAGTCCCTGCAACTGCAGAAACTATCAAATCAAACTCGTGCTGAGGGTAAGGCTCAAACGGACCCTGGTACTATCCTTCCTCCTTCCCTAGTAAACGTTTGTTCCTGAGTAGGAAAAGACCATCCCACACTCAAAGGAGGGAATCTTTTGCTATTCACAGAAAAGTAGATGTACAAGAGAGAGGAAATGCATAGTAACCTTTGGTGCAGTTGGTGTACAGAATTTGGGGTGATTCCCGGGAAAGGCCATGGCGAGCGTGGATAGCTGGTGTAAGAATGCATTCATTTGTCTCATATGCATACCTTTTTCTTCAGGATTTCCAGGAATACGAGTGTAAAATGACTACTCAGAGGTTGATGATGAGTCACTGTCTCTCTGTCTTCATCTGTTCAGTGTTGCTGTAAAGGAGTATCTGAGACTGGGTAATTTATAAAGAAGAGAGGTCTACTTGGCCCACGGTTCTGCGGGCTGTACAAGAACCACGGCAACAGCATCTGCTTCTGGTGAGGGCCTCAGGCTGCTTCCACTCGTGGCCAAAGGCGAGGGGGACCCCACCTGTGCAGAGATCACCTGGTGAGAGATGAGGCAAGAGAGACAGGAGGGCATTAATCTAGGCATGAGGGACTCCCCCCCAACACCCCCCATCGGGTCCCATCTCCAGCACTGGGGATGGAGTTGCAGTCCGAGCTTTGCAGGGGACAGGCACCCACCCTGTAGCACTCTCCACTCTCCTCAGCACACCCTGCTCCCTGCCCTTAACCAGCATTCCATGAATTGAAGTGGATTTTGAGTCTTAATTCAATTTATTTAAAAGATATTTATGTTCTCTGTTCTTAATTTTAAAATCAGTTGAGCATGACATTTCAGATATCCTTCTCTTACAAAAACAAAACAAAACATAAGAAAACTGAATTAAGTTTCTTTTATATTCCCATGTGGTTGGCATTTTCTTTTAAAGCAGGTCAGTTTCCCTTAATAGTAAACTTTCCCAATTTTTGTTAAAAAAGAAGAAGAAGCGAGGAGGGGGGGAATTTGCACAGAATGCTCCAGCCATCATAGTCTACAGTAGTTAGCACTGAGAAGTAGATAGCAGTGCAAACTACATATGTAACTTGAAATTTTCTCATGGTCCTCTTTTTAAAAAGCAGAAAAAAGCCATTAATTTAGTAATATATTTTATCTAGCCCAATATATACAAAACATTATCATTCCAACATGTAACAAATATTAAAAATATTAATGAGGTATTTTATTTTATTTACATGACATCACTGAAACCCAGTGTGGGTTTTACTGCCAGCACATCTCAGTTTGGCTAGCTGCATTTCAGGTACCAACAGCCACATGTGGCTAGTGGCCACTACACTGGGCAACACTGGTCTAGGGACTCTTTTTTTTATACCAACACCTAACTTTTCTTTTATTTCTGATTCATTATTATGTTTTAAAGGAGAAACATTTAGAGTTCACGTCTTATGTCCGATGGAAGACTTTTCCAGTTTCCACACAGTCTGTAGCAGTTTCTATATTTCTACGGGGTACAGAATTTTGTCGGGTGGCCTCTCTCTCTAGTTCTGCCACTCACTGCTTCCCCAGCAGAACTTCAACGTGTACGGAGAATGAACAGTGAGTGGAAGCAAAACTGCTTGGTATCGTTAATTCTACCTTTAACCTCCTGAAAAATCAAATTATTCAGATGAGAATTAATCATCATATATTACCCAACAGTGAAAATTTTTCGTGCTGTCTTATTCAATATCTCCAAATGGGTAGAGAGCGTTTAATGATTTTATAGCACCCCTGCAAATTGATACAAGTCCTGCTATTAGGTAGAACTTTCAAGGGGAAGAAAATGACAGGTGACATTGGTTCCTTACGTGTGGATGTGGAAGATGACAGCTATTGATAGTTTTCCTGGTTTTCCCTGTGACTGCGAGGAGGTCTTCTTCCCGGATTTCCCGGAGTATTGATGGAATTTCTTCTTTTGGTAGACTTTAGGCCAATCCCACGAATCTAGTACCTGCACATCTCTACCTCATTATCTCTATTATAATATTATAACATCATAATATCTGTATTTTAGGATTTGGGCAAGTTAAAAAAAAAAACCCACAAAACTTACCACGATTCATTATGGTGCCTCTTGCACCAGTCCATGAGCCGGTCAGAACAGAACCATGTCCCGTTCTTCACTGTGTCTGAGTGAGCCCCAGTAGCAATGTCTGGCGCACGGCTGGTGCTCAGCGCCTTGTAACTGAAGGCAGGACGTTTTGCCCTGTTCCTTCACCTTTGGTCCTACAAGTCACACACTTTCATCCAGACCCAGGTCAGGACTCACTGTCTCAGTGAGACCTGGTGCTGGTCAATCTCACAACAAACTGAAGCTTCACACTGAATTTCATTCATTCAACCAACATTTACAGAGCTCCTACTTTATACTGTGCTGCTAGGGGAAGGTGGTAAAATCAGATATGTTTCTAAATTCAAAGGGAAGTGGGAAGACATAGCAAAAATAAGTGTATTGGATGTTGTGTTTTTGAAATACCTTCCTGTGTGTTTTTTGTCCCCGGCAGTCTGTTTTATCTGTGTTTCCTTTCTCTTCATACCCTTCTACCACTAAGCCTTGAAGCTTAGAGTCTCAGGAAGGCGACCACAGGTGCTGCTTGGGACACACATCACAAAGGGCAGGGAGGAAGAAGTCCCCAGTCAGGGTGAGGGAGTGTAGAGCTGAGAGGGAGAGAGACGGAGGGAGAGAGGGAGGAAGAGCTGCAGGGAGAGGAAAGGAAGTGAGAGGGAGAGAGGGGGAGAGAGACAGACGCTGTAAGCAGGCCATCGGGCCGTGCCTTTCTCCGCCACATGCAGGTCCTAGGAGCTTTTAGGTCTCATCTGTACTAATTAGAAGTCAGAATTTAAACTGGACTGGACTGAGTTTTAAAATATAAATAACCAAACAGTTACTGAATCTCTCTCAGCTACCCAGCTTCCTGGCTACCCCTTAGAGAGTAGCTCAACAAACAAAATGAAAACATTAATTGGAAATGTTAAAACTGGCCCCTATTTGCACAACATGGAGTTGGGCCTCCTAGTCAAACCCAAGCTGAAGAGCTTGTTGGAGGTTCAACTGACAGTATCACAGATGTGAGACCACAACCAGTGGATTGTTGTAAGAGGCCTCATGTGTAGTATCTGTTCAATAGCTATTTGTGGAGTGGGTGGATTTATAAGTGGTCTGTAAACTAAGAGAAAATGTCTATTTTTTAAAGGTCAGCTGTCTCAGTAAGTTCTCCGTAACTATTGCTCTGAATTTTTCAGAAGTTCAAAGACAGAAGTGTCAGTGATATTTGTTTTCATACTTCACCATGAAAGACTTTCTCAAACTTTCTATTTTGGAAAAATTCATGCTTAGATGTTCATCTTCTTAAAAGCATTTTCCAGACATATGTACAGTTTTGTAAACAAACAAACAAAAAAAGCTGCAAAGCCTGATATTATCTAAGGAATACAAGATACAAGACAGAGGATAGATTTTATAACCAGATGAATCTGGGCTGAAATCCCAGCTCTGATACGGTATAGCTGTGACCTTATCAAACAACTTAACTTCTCAGAGTCTTGGTAGTCTCAGCTAAAGAAAGAAAGAGAGGGGAGAGAGAGAGGGAGATGGAGGGGGGGAGAGAGAGAGGAAGGAAGGAAATATCCTCATTTGAGAGTTATTGTTGGTGGACGGGGATTAGAGACAACATAAGGAAATACCTGGTGTGGTTCTGGCACAAGGTGGATATTCAGAAAAGGGTATTATCATTATCATCATCAGTGACTGCTGATGGATGTATCATTCCTGAAATAACCACACTTTTTTCTGAAAAGATACAAATGCTTTTTGTCCCTGGTCATTCCTCATATTACCCTCTTTGTCGCGCTTATTGCAATTATGGTCTGAATGACATTAGCAATTTGTAAACCGGTCTCTGCCTCTGATGGGTGGATTTCCTCCCGGCCCTTCATTAAGCCACTGGTTTGTTTTTGAGCAATGGCTCAGTGGCTCCTCGTTGTCTTCAGCGAGAACCTCGCAGTCCTAGAGACAGTTTTGGTAAGGGGATGGAGAGTGGGTGGTGAGTGTGTAGCATTTATAAATAGTGTCGATAAATATTAAATATGTTGGTCAGTATCCTGCCCATCAGGTGAGCCGTGGATAACTGCAGCTGTAAACACTGAGAACTGCCACAGAGGTGTTGAAAATTGTTGAAGATCCTGAAAACAAGGAAGTGACCAGCCGCAAAGCAAGAACATGAGGGCCACTCGGGACAGCTGACCAAGACAAGGCGGGGAGAAGGAGACTCCACACATGCCCATGGCTGGTGCAAAGATGGACCTCTTAGCCTCCTGGCTTCTCACCAATTCCTTAAGGAAAAGAAACCCTCATTTTGCTCTCCCCACTGCACAAAATTATTTTCTTCTCTATATGTTTATGCTCAAGTTAAACCGTACTAAAATGCTGACAGTTATCATTGCAAAGTGTGAATCTCACACACACACACACACACACACACACACACACACGAGACAGAGATTTCCTTTAAGCCTGGAATTCCTCAGTTTTGATTTCAAGCTAGAAGATAAATTTTTGTTGGGGAGAAAGCTTATAGATAAATCATCAGACTGTTTAGGAATTTCAGCACTTTGAAAAATAAGAATGGATTTTTTATCTTTGCTATGTTTCAGTCCTTTCTTTTTTTTCATCCATAACTCAAAAGAGAATGCCCTTCTGTAAGGTCAAACTTTTCATGCATTTAGTTTTCATGTCAGATTATTATGCAGAAATACAAATTTCTTCATTTTATATATGCATCAATTTTAAAGAAACACAGAATCCTGTACACTTTTGAAACTGACACTGCTAGAAAAAAATAAGTTATCACATGACTTAGGTCATAAAGTATCAGGTTGGGAAAAAAGATTTCCCTTGTGAACAAAAAGTCCATTACTGACCAAAGATCCAAACATAAGTGGTTTAAAAGTTTCCCACTGTTGCTGAAATAGTAAGTCGTGCAAAGATGAACATAAAACTGGATATTTGTTTTTCATCCTGAAATATGTTCTTCTTGCCACTTTTGACCTTAAATGGAGTTTCTACTGTCTGTGATTCACTGTTTCTCTCGTGCTCCCTGTACTAATGTACTGGATGGCTCAGATGTGACTGCAACACTGTTTTCAAATATCTGTGCCCACAAATAGTTATTGTACTTAATATTCACGGACTCTATATCCTTCCTATCTCACATCTTAAATACAATTTCTTAAAATATTATTTTTGTCCAAAGACCTAGAAAATGATAAGAAATTCATGTAAAGAGGAGCCCACTTACTTAGTAGTTAATTTTGTTTACCAAATTCAAAGCTATGTGGGAAATCTTTTACTTACCACCTCAATCCCTCCTACCATGGAGTCCCCTCTCTGGTTCTGGATAGTTCTGTGAAGAAAGGAGATATTGCAAAAGGAGAGGCAGAGAACAAAGGATGATTGAGTTTCCAAGTTGGCTAGCCCGACAACATTGTCTAGTCCAATCCCTGCGTCCAAAACTTGCATGTATCTACAACATGCCTGGTTTTGCTTAAATGCCACCACTGACCTTTACGGGTAGGGGACTCTCTTTCCTTGCATTGTATGCAACCCCACAGAGGAGTTATTTTTCTTAGACTCTGTCTGGTTCACATTGATGGATAGGTCCTCAGATTCTTAGAGAATAACTTTAACCCTATTCGACATCGCAAGTTTACCTGTTAATAAGATTATTGTTTATCTGTCCCTGGGGCCTCTATGCTACACATGGACAGAGAGGCTTTTGTTTAGTTCTCTGCCCTGTCTCTGATATCCTGGTTAACGCTCGACACATATTAAGCAAATGTTTGCTGTCTAGTGTTTGCGGGCTTTTTCCCACTCCCGGCCTAACTGTCAACAGAGCCTTTGCCGGCCTGCGACCTAATTTAGGGTCCCTTCACCACCCTGGCTGATTGTCCTCTGAAAATTTCTTCTTCTCTGTTTTCAACTTTCCCATCCTCTTCCTCTTCCTCTTTGTTTTTCATTCATACACACACACACACACACACACACATATAAATACATATTATATATAGAAAGAAATCATGTGTGTGTGCATCTGTGTGTATCATTAAAGAATGGCCCTGCTGGCCAGGCCCCTTGGCCAGGAGCCATTCGGGTTGGTGACTGTGATCTGATCTGCCAGCTGAGCAACCCATGGCCCCATTTTGCTGCACCCTGATTCACAGGCCAATTGATCTCTTAGATTCTTATAATTTTGGCTCAAAAATTCTCTAGTGGAGCTCAGGAACTGCATTAAAAACCAAAATTTTCCTGACAGATTCTTATTCACAGTCAGCTTTATGTTGACCTAACAAATGTGAGCACCAAAAACATTTTATCAAACATAATCCTGGCCCTTCACCTGCATAACAGAAAGGATTTCTCACTTCAACTGAGTGTGTTTATGCAAAGTAATGTGGACGCCTGATGACATGGGATGTCTTTGATTGGAGAAGATTAAACAACCTGAAAAACTAAGGCTAAAAATCTAGATTGGGGCTTGACATTAACTCAGACCTAGGGCTCCCATTCAATGGCCTATAGGGGCTGAGCAGTTCCCATAAACAGAGAAGCTGGCTGGGTGGAGATGCAGCTGCAGGGGAGACCCTTGATCCCATGCAGAGAGGCAGACATCTTTCAGTTTCCACCAACTGTTTCCAGGCAGGAGCATGGGCCCAATGTTACTAAACCTTTGCAATTTCAAAAAAGAAGAATTTCAAATGTTATTATGAAATTGTTCAGTTTTCCAATGTTGGAACTTAATACTTTTTTTCTATATAAACCTGCCTCATTGTTTGGTTAAGCCGGCAGCTTGACGATTGGCAACCTTTGGTAGAGGCTGCCCATGTGGAATAAGTTATTCCACAAATTATTCTTTACTTTAATTGTAAACACTTATCAAGGTTTATATTAGTTAAGATCAGATTCACATACTAGTAATACAAACCTAAAATGATAGAGATGTGTTCTTTTCTCACATTAAGAGTCCTGGGATAGGTGATCCAGGAATACACTTGTAGCTATTGTCCTGTATTTCTACATTTTCTGTGTTTTTGATCCACTATCCTTAACACATGGCTTATACCTTCAAGGCTGACTCATGGTCACAAGATGGCTAGTACTTAACCATTGCATTCAAATTCTGAGCAGAAAGGCAAAGGGAGGGAAAAAGAGGAAAAGAATGCTGCCTCCCAGTGGAGTGAACCCCCTTTAAAGAATTTTTCTGGAAATCCTACTCAAGAACATCCATTGCACTCACATTGACCACCTTTATCTGCAAGGTAGGGTGGGAAATGCAGTTTTTAAAGAAAGCATATGGCATGATAACATGAGTCTGTTACTGAGAAATAAGGAAAGAATTGATATTGGGTAGGCAATCAGCACTCTCTCCCATGAGTGTCTGTTATGATCCAGAAGACTGAAACTTAAAGGTGGATAATCAAGAGTTCTCACTCTCAAGAAATCTAAAGTCTAGTGTAAGAAAAATTGTGCTGTGTTATAGTCAGTTATGTATATACAGTGTTCAAAAAAATGTTAAGCAAATTAAATTTAGCAAAGTTCATTTTAAAAAAATGATTCATGAATTGGGCAGCACTCAGAGCCAGAAGAGGTTCGAAGAGCTCAGCAGTCTGAGCAGTGAGAGCCATTAGGCCAGACACAGAAGTAAAGTAGAAAAATTACTTGATTGGCTACAGTTAGATATCTACCTTATTTGAGGACGGTCTAATGAGTTGGCTGCCTGTGATTGGCTGAAATCCAGTTGCTTGTGATTGACCAAAACTCAGGTGTCTGTTATACTCCTGAGTTAGGTTTTGGTTTATTTACATACTATGGTTGCAGTTTGTTATGTAGAAACTCAAAGTACAAAAACAGCCTCAGATCAATGGCCTTCTGCTTATTTAATTTAACAACATCTAAGTATAATACTGATGGTGTAAACTGAATGCTATGAGAACACAAAGGAGGGAATAATGAACTTGCTTGGAGGTGACATTTAGCAGGTCTGACTCTGACAATACAACATTGTCGTTGGAGAGAAGTCACCCAAGTGACTGACTTGCCTGTGGATTCATTTCTCGATACTCCTTAGAAAGATGTTCTGGAAGGCTTTGAAGTAACATTTAAACTTGAATTGATAGAAAAGGAAAAAAGGGGTTTAAAATCACAGAGGGTAACTAGAGCAAAGTGTCTCATGTTCATAGACAAAAGACTAGGCTGAGGAAAAATGGGTGCCAATCCTAAGTCAGTTACCCAACATGCATCATAAATTTCAGAATATGAGCACTTTAAAAATAATCTGTATGCAGAAAGAAAAAAAAACCGTGAATGTCCCAGGATGAATACTTGGAGATTTTCCATGCAGAGAATCGTGTCTCAGAGTTATTCCTGTGTCACTAACATTTAGCAAATAATAGAATCTCAATAAATGTTTGATGGAAGAATGTTTTACCTACCCGAAGGCAAAGATCTGTAATGAGTGAAGCTGTGTAAAATCCAGGAGATACTGGTAGTTATCTTAGGACCAGGAGGGGCATGTTAAGAAAAAGCCAAAATCCAGAGGAAGGCACATTGAAGTCAAAGATCAAATAATTCCTGGTGATATTACTGGTAGCTGAATTGAGATTATCCTCAAATCAGAATATAGCCAATACATTCTATTTATCACTTTTTTTCCTTTCAATGTTATTATTATATATTTCAAACCTGCAGAAAAAAATAGAAAATAATATAATACACACTAGTGTGCCTACTGTCATAATTGCTTCTACGTTTTCTTTAAAGAAATCAAACACTAAAAATGCTGTTGAAAGTCTTTCTACAGCACTGTGCAACCCAGTGTTCCTACTTTCTACTCCTCTCCAGGATTACCTGCTATCCTGATGAGGGATCATTATTCCCATGTTGTTGGCTATGTTATGTCTGGCCAACCTGCTATAAAAAAAGAGACAAAAAGCTTCACCAGTTTCAAGAATATACACCTCTATTTCTTTGTCACTTAGCCCTCATGAGCTGTGCAGGAAGGAGAGGCAGCACTCTTCCACAAGGTCTTTCAGCGAGCATAATTCTTTCCTCTTGTAACTTCATCAACCCCTGGACCATCATTGCCTGCATGATTGACGCTTGTTCCTCAGCATTTCCAGGTTCCAGCTGGTGGGAAGGAATGGAGGGTTTGGAAGGGGCACACCTAGGTCTTAAGACACAGACCCGTATGTAGCATACACCCCTTCCTCTTGCATTCCACAGGAGAGAACGTAGTCCCCTGACCATGCAGCATGTCACAGGAGAAAGGAAAATATGGGCTAGCTGGGCTACCATGTGCCCAGTTTGAACTCTATTGCAATGGAAGAAGAGAAAAGTGGATTTTGAGGACAAGTAATGACCTTACCACCTACATGTGCACACCTCATCCCTATGAAGGGATATGGCAAACTAGCACAGGCCACCCAAACCTGGCCAGGTCAAAGGAGGAACAGTGAACTGGGCACGCTTCTTCCTCAGTCTAGTGGGAAAACTGCTAAAATCTTATTGGTAAATATGAAGTTTGCTGTAGATGTTTGATTGGCATGCTTATCAAGTGAAAAACTCTCCTTTCCACTCCTGTTTTTGCTAAGGGTTTTTACATTTTTGATCATGAATAAGAGAGGGCTTCCATTTTATGCTTTTTGAACATCTATTGAGATGATCATATGATTTCTTACTTTTAATATATTAATAGTGTGTATTATATTGAGAAATTTTCTAGTATTGATCCAGCTGTATAATTATTGGGATAAACCCTATTTTGTCATTGTATATTTTCACTACTAAATTCGATTTGCTGTTTTTATTTGGAATTTTTGCATCTATGATTACATTAATAAATAAGATTGGTCTATAATTGTCTTTTCTTATACTGTTCTAATTTCCATGTCAAAGTTGTATTAGCCTGATAAAATTATTTTGGTAGCTAACCTTTTAAAATATAAACTCTGCAAAGATTTGTAATGGACAGGGAATGTTTGTTCCTTCAAGTTTTCAAAAACTTGCCAGTAAAACTGTCTGGGCCTTTTGCTTTGGGAGGGTAGTATTTTTCTTGTGATCCAACTGTTTGAGTTGAGTCAAGTAGTTTATTTTAAAGATTCCTTTTAAAAAAAAATTTGCATTTACAGCTATATATTTACCTCTAGGTATGATTTTGGCTGCATTCCACAAGTTTTGATATATGTGATGTGCATTGTCTTTCACAATTCTCACCGTAATTTTTCCCATATAACCCACATAGTGACTGAATAATGTCTCCCCACCCTCCATAGGTCCTAATCTCTGGAAACTGTGACTATTACTTTATATGGCCAAAAGGGAAATTGTTCCCTAGAGCGCCCAGATGGAGCATAGCCCTGACATCTTGATTTTAGCCCAGTGATGCGGATTTTAGATTTCTGGTCTCCAGAACTGCCAGTGAATATATTTCTGTTATGTTAAGCTACTAAGTTTGTAGTAATTTGTTACAGCAGCAGTTGGAAACTAATATACCCATGAACTATTTTAGAAGCACGTTTCTAAGTTTCCCAATATACGTTTGACAATTTTTTATTCTATTTTTTGTTGATTTCTACTTTAATTGCTTTTAACTGGAAAACTATTATTCATAAGACAGTGGTTATTTGAAATTTCTAGATAATTTCTTTTTGACCTATACATAGTAAATTTTTATAAATACTTTATGTGTACTTGAAAATGATATATATTCTTCCTTTTGGGTTGTGGGGTTGTCTCTGTATTTATTACAACAAAGCTTTTATTTTCCTGTTCATATTTTCTCTATTCTCATCAATTTAGTGTCAACCAAGCATTTCCAATACACGTTAAATTATCCCAGTGGGTTTGTGGATTCCTCAGTTTTTCATTATGTCAGTTTTTGCTTTTTGTATTTTGAGTCTATGTGGTTAAATGCATACAATTTCGTAACGTTTGTATTTCCTCTCCCCAAACACTTGAGGCCTTAGTTCCACACCTGTGACATCAGTGCTCCTGTCCCATGTCATGTCACCAGCTCAGTAGGAAGGAATTCACTCAGGTTCCAGTCAAGAGGTTGTGCCTTTCCCCTCTAGTCTTACACATTTATAGCCTTGAGACCCACCCAGGCCCTAGCCAGCCTCTAATTTCTTTCTTTTTTCTTTGCATGTAGTAACGCTGTCCAGATCTAACTCCTGCTCAATGCTGCCGTCTTCTGGACCTCTGGCACTTTGTACCGTCTTTCCATCTGTGGTCCTGAGACATAGTTATGTGGGTTTGAGCCCCAAATCATGTTTTTTTCTTATCTATTCTTTCCTGTATTTGGAGGAGCAGCTGCAGCATCTTGCCTGGAAGTACTCCTGTATTGTTTAAACTAGTTTGAGCACAGTAGTCTCTTATTTGCTACTCAGTCACATGGCATTATCCTCTCCATTTGACAGACAAAAAAAGAAATGGAGGTTGAGAAGCTAAATGACTATCTTAAAGCCACACAGCTCACAAGCAAAGGATGCACAAAATCAGCTTAAGTCACCTGAATGCAAAATCTAGATTCTCTTTCTTCTGTAATAACATGCTGGTTGCAAAAGAACATTTCTGGAATCTTAAAAAGAACAAACCTTTTACCCACACTTGGGTGAGCACAGCTTTATCTCATCCTTCATCAACTACTTGCTGCCTCTTCCACTATCTACACCCATAATTCTAGCTTGTTCATTGATAACAGCACCACAGCCAGATTAAACAGATGCTGCCAGTTCTGGGGTTTTCTGCTAATTCCTACTTTTCTGGCTTAGTTCTGGTCACATGCTTCCCTTTTGCCTGCCACGGGGAGCACACGGCTCTCTGTGATTCACGGCTCCTCCATACCAACCAACTAGCCACGGACCAGACTCCAGTGAACAAAGCAGGTTTCTTAAAAATGGGCCCCTCTGCAAGGTCTGAATCTCCTCTTGCAAATGCTTTTGAAGGACCATCAAATGCGACCGTATGCCCTTCATCGTCAGAGAAAATGAATGCTCTCCCCGGCCATGTTCCCCATCATTACTTTCCTCTCAGCCTCAACATGCAGCCAATTACAGTCATTTCAAAGGAATCCATTTCCATTTTCTGATCCTTTTGTTTAATGTAACTGTCCCGAAATTTGAACCAGGCAACACTCTTTCTTTTCCTTTCTTTTTTCTTCCCATTGAGCTAGACAAGAAACTGCTGTGTATTCTTTTTCCTTTCTCTCTTGGTAAGATGATATTTACCACATTGGCCAAATGAGCAGAGCTGGAAGTTTTCCATACCCCTAAGAAACCTTCCAGTTATCATGGCATACAGTCAGCAGATATGAATACAAATAAAGTTAAAATTAAATCAGCTCCAGGAATGTGCTTTCCAGTGTGTATAAATAGTTCTTTCAAGAATGAACTCTCTCCCGACTTAAAAAAGTAGCATAGCAATGTATTTTGTAAAATTAGATGATTGATAGTGACCCTTACGTATAGAATTGAGAGAGTGTATGGTAATACCAGAATGCACAAGTCAGATTAGAGAGATTTTGTTAACAAACTGATCATATCATGGCAATTTAATAAAAAAAATTGGTTTTTCAAAGAGCCTTCAATGAAGCACTAGTTTTAGGGGATGTTCTCTGAATTAACGGGCCCAGGATTGGATCAGACATCTCTTGTGCACAACTTCAGATTCTCCTAAAGCCAGCAATTGCAGTGTGCCTGTTTCTGCGTGGCTCTGACCAGCTTCCTGCGGGTACTGATGCTGTGCCTGTCCAGCAGGGACTTGTGAGGTGCTCACACATGCAGAGCCTATATGGATGTGGAGGGTAAGGCCCTGCCAAGTGAACTTTAATTAATTGTGGAAGGAACCTGTGGATAACTGCTGCCACCTCGCCTCCTCTATCAGAGAGCCCCCCGCCCCCAAACCTGTTTCATCTGGCTCTTGCAGATGTCTCCTTGGATGGGGCCCAGATCCAGGACACACTTGGTACTGGCTCTCCCTCTGTCTGTGCCGGATCCCATCCTTCTCTCTGGCTCCCTGGGTCATGCTCCCCAGTGGAAAGCTTGCACTCGAGCCTTGTTTCAAGCCCTGTTTTCTGGGAAACAAACCCAGGCAAAATACATAGTTCCAAACCATTCTCATGTGGAAAATGCCATGCACCATATTTCATTCCTGAAAAGCTTCTTAAAGGTCCTGAGGAATCCTGCACCTACACGAACAAATAAAGAAACAAGGACACAAAACAAAACAAAAAAATCTTGCTTACTGTTTAACATTATTTACTAAATTACCAAACTATTGAAATTATTTGACCATGAAACATACTTGGGAAACAGCTTTTCAAAACTGGGTGCAAGAAACACACCCTGGGAAATGTAAATCTAGAATTTACTTTTTTACTTAAATTGAGGATTTAGGGCTGTTTCTGAGAGTTTATTTACATGAGCGCTTGTAGTGGGTTGAATGGTGGCCTTCCCAAAAGGTATTTCCATGTTCTTCCAACACCGGGATCCTGTGAACTTGACTTGATTTGGAAAAAGAAATTTTGCTGATGTGATTAAGAATCTTGAGAAGAGAAAATCATCTCTCATTCACTGGAGTGGGCCCTAAATCCAGTGACAAATGTCCTTATGAGAGAGAGGGGGAGGAGACAAAGGTTCAGGCAGAAAGGTCAGAGATTGGATTGATGCAGTCACAAGCCAAGAACAGCAGGAACCGCCACAAGCGGGAAGAAGCAAGGAAGGAAGGAAAGCCCTGCTGGTACCTGATTTGGGACTTTTGGACTATGAGAAAATGAATTGCTTTAAGTCACTCAGTTGGTGATGATTTGTGACAGCAGCCACAGGAAACTAATACAGATGCCTGTGCCTAATGGAAAAGACACGTGGAAGGCACCTTGCCTTGTCATCTGGACACCCGAATTCAGAGTTGTTTAAGGCCCAGGATGCTCCCTGTGGGGGATCATTCTTACACAGAGGGATTCTGCAGATGGTGTGCAGAGCAGAAGAGAAGAGGGGGGAAGCTAAAAGGGACCCAGCACCTGGGAGATTCAGCTCTGAATTGGACCGGCGCCCAGGCGCAGTACACGTCAGTCCACAGTCCGGTTCTCGGGTTTCCTCATTTGTGAAAGCCATCGAGCGATTGCTAGCGCCCCTTCCAGCTCCCAAGTTCTGGGATCACCTGCAGGAAGCCTTAAATGACAAGCTGTCCTCATGTGTTTTAAACAGTTTTTAATATCTCAAGAGAGGGAAGGAAGGGAAGAGGGAGGGAAGGGGGGGAACAAGTATTGTCTCAATTATCAGGAACATGATTAGTACATGAAAACTGATTCAAACTTAGGCTCGTCCAAGTACGAATGCCCGGGCAAGGCCGTCTCCTCTTCTTTTCCACTTCGATTGAGTTGAACTTGGAAGTACTAGAGGGGCTGCAGGAGCTTTTAAAAACTGGAGTAACAGTGGCTGAGCTGTCCTCAGCATGATTAGACCCTGCTCGATAATCGCCTTCTGAAGTTTCACTTGCAAGCCCCTGTTTCAGAAGGAAGCAATGGGCAGGAGCCTCACTGCAAACCTCTCTGTAAATGCAGATTTTCTGAACTTTCTGCAAAGCTGAGACTTCTGTCATCTCACTGGTCTTTTGTGGCATAGTCTTTTGAGGTACTAGGAGTTCATGGGGACTGGACAGCTAAAACTTCACAGCAAACGTTTACTCACCACCAACCTTCTTTTGGAAATGCAAATGTTTCATTTCGGTGTTGCTTTTTAAAACCTGTGACCTCTGATGGTTTCAGTAAAGTCAAATTTAATTTTTTTCATGTGTTGAATTATGTTTTAAAAATGCACTAGAGTTATTTACAATTTGCAGATAATGAATAGTAAATCAGCAGGCGGTTATTTACTTTTGAAAATCAGTCTCCTTGGGGACCCCTTCCCCTGTCTGAGAGTGAGTTTGCACACAGTGAGGTGTGTCTGCAAGCCCCAGCCTCCTCTGCAGTGGGCAGCTGCAGGGTGCCTGCCCGCCTGCAAGGCCGCGGCCAGGGGCAGTGTGCAGAGTCAGGCAGAACGGCGTCCAGGCTGTAGCATGCAGCTAGGAGATTCTTGAAAAAGGGCCAGATGGAAAACACAATGACAGCTTTGGATTCCTTCCAGGGCCCAGAAAAGAAGCACTACAGATACAATAATTTCTCCACAGTGTCTTTAGAAAAGAAAAAAAAAAGTTACTAACGTCTCTAAAATCTTTCCACAGAGTCAGAAGTAAACAAGCTTAGCGAAGAACGTATATTTCATACCGAAAACGTCGCAGGACATTTGTGGGATGTTAAAGTCATGGCCTTGGTGGAGTGAAGGAAACCCAGGACGCGAAGCAAGGGGGCCCGAAGTGCAGGCCCAGCTGGCCCCACCCTCTCCGGGCGTACTGCTAGCGGCCCCTCCCCGAGGGGAACCTTAATTCTGCCTTAGTCAAAGGGGGAGAGGGGAGGAGACCTGGTTCTCAGGGTTACAATGAGGACAAAATGAGCTTGAAGGAAATATGCTTTGTCAAGATGGCATCTGTCACACAGATGTAAAATATCGTTAGGGAAGGTCCCAGGGAGCACTTTCCTGCAAGGGACATGCCATCATTCTGGGACGGTTACATAATTCTCTATGGAGAAGCAGGAGAGTGCCACGGAAGTCCACTCTTTTTTCCTCTTTTGAGAAAACAGATTAATATTGACCTTTACTTGTGAGGCAGCCAAAGATGTCTGTGCACTGAGGGTGCACTGAGAAATTTCTGTGCACCCTCCTGAGGATGCGGCGACTGCAGATTGTCCTTGGAGTCATTTGCAGTTAAGAGACCCACAGTGATCTCACTGGGCTGTGTTCAAGAATTAGAGGACTCAGCTTGGGTGACGGAGCCAACAAAGGTACAACCTCAAAATACCCCCAGTGACTGGGAGGTTATAAGCCTACAGATGCCGTCACTCTCCTCCCCACCCCCATGTTCTTGGAAAAATATGTCACCAAGTAGAGCAAGAAAGCTGAATGAACTTTCCCACAGAGATGATGCATAATTACAGGTCTCTATTCCTGGTCAAGAGCTTGGCATTAAACGGACCATAGATGTGCTACAAACAGAAAGATACCACAACTGCAAACCACTACACTTATTTAAACTAGGAATATTATGTTCTAAATGGTAGACTGCTCAAACTATTGTCTCATTTCAGAAAAGGAGACTGAGGCCCAAAGTGTCTCCTTGGGTCACATAGCTGGGTCAATATTTTCCCCACATTCTCCTGTTGCTTTGTGAGTAAAGGTCTTTATAAAGACCATGGCCATCAAAGGGGTCAAAATCCCATAAAATTATACTTTTTATAGATGAGGAAATCATAACTCGGAGTGTTTAAAAAGCTTGCTTGAAGTTGAAGGGCTCTGAACCAACTGAAGTTAATTAGCATTCATTATGGTCACCAGAGTAACCACTGACTACTTGTGCAGCCTAAAGCCAGCTGCTTACCCTCAACTCTCGATACTCAGGATAGTAGTCTGTGGATCAGCAATGTCAGCCTCGCTCAGGAGCTTGGTAAAAATGCAGAATCCCAGGCCACACCCTAGGCCTGCAGAGTCAGAATCTACGTGCGAATGTTCCTTCTGGAAGCATTCCCTTTTTATGGTCATCTGTGAAAGAGGCCAGGGAATGAGATGTTCTAGACCTTCCCTTCCAGGTCTGAAGTGCTCTGAATTTTTCCCTCCTTGCCTCACTAGCCTTCCACAACCTCCCAATTCTAAAGAAATATTTGAAGGAGAAAAGAGGTCACAACAGCAGCCTGGAAATCAAGGTCCAGGGAAGATGGATGGGGGCATATATCTTTTTATTAGGGATGCTGGTTTCTGGGTGTTAGGAATTGACTGTTTACAGCAAGCTGCAGGGTTATTCATTGAGCCAAATCAAAGGGCCACTCCTTTTTTATCAATGCCTTTCACGAGGACTGAAGCCAAGGGGCTCCTGCAACAGAAACAGAAGTGAAATGCACATGTGCCAGTGAGGCCCGAGCGAGCGGGCGGAGGGGAGGAAGGAAGCCTGAGCAATTAGGACCAGCTGTGGGCCTTTCTGCTCCCCACTCGCTGCCCTCCGAGACCCTCCTAATTCTTTGCAGGTATATGTGTGACACTTGGCTCCAATAATTGATGGGCCTTGTCTACTGGAGTGGACAGAGCGCTCAACCAGGAGGCAAGTGGGCCTCAGTGCTGGTCTCATTTCTGCCACCGGAAGCTGGAAAGCTGCGTAGTGGGGAGGCTTGAGTGACTGTCCGTCTCCTCTCTGCAATGAAAGAATCGGTTTCCTAAGTATCTTTCATTGACGCTACCCGTCTGCAAAATTGCCCTTTAAAAATTATCAGATTGTCTGTCTCACTTGCCTGTGATTTATTGGTGTGTGTTTGCTAGTAGAGTCTTCATTTCTAGCCCAGGACTTTGCTGCCAAGGAGGAGAATGAGGGTGCTCTTGTGTCAAATAATTGATCGATCATTTTTACTTTGGTCCTGAACTTACTTAAAAGAGCCCCTTTTTCTCCCAGTTTACTTATCAACTTCTATTCCCTTACACAACCAGGGACGCACATGCCCAAGAGCTCCATCTGCTCACCCCCCAACACCTGGAAAGCACATGTCCGCATCCATGGAAATTAGCCCAAAGGCAACCAAAATAGTGAGACCAAGTAAATTTCCTCTAAAGAAGTTTTGCTGCTTTCCTCTGGATTTAGCCCCATTTCTCTGAGGCTCTAGTTGTTTTTTGTGGTCATAAAGCCCCACTACTCGGTCCATAGCCACAACCTTTGTGCACAGAGCAATGTGGAGCTCTTCATACGCATCAGGCTGAAGAATGGTCTTCCACTCTCATAAACATGAAAGTTTTAGGAGTCTAAAGTTGACTTTGAAAGTGACACAGAGCTACACAGAGCTTTTGCTTGCCAAACACTTGCAAATCATGTCCCCCCACGAAAGCCTTTAAGATGAGAGCATCCTGAGTCTCTGTCCACGGGCTGCTCTCTTCACCGGACCTTGGCAGTGATTTACTGCCCAGGATCCACCAGCCCTGGACCCAGCAAAGACTGAGAATGTTTATGGCCCTCCAGGCAACAGCCTTCTGGAAACATGTGGGGGAAGCAAGGGCCCTGTCACTTCCCTCTATGACACTGAAACATTTTAGTGAAGGTATTTTTATTTTAAATAAGTGAGCTCAACAAGTAAATACCAAGTCAAAACCAGTGAAGTGCTTCAAAATGAAACAGAGATTAAACTAAGAAAGAAAGGTCTTCGGTGTGATAATATTCTGGTTTTCTCTTTTTCGTTTTGTTTTGTTTCACTCTCTTTTTTCTTTTTTTGAGTAGTGGAAAATGGGCATTCAGCCTTTCCTTAAGAATCAGTTCTGTGTGTAAATCAGAGTGCTACGGGCTAAAAACAGATCCGTGGAGTGGATGACGGTGTGGGCTCCATTTTCCTGCACAGATCCCAGGTGAAGGAGATCATTAGTCATCCTCCTGTTTCCCCTTTAATCAAGACTTCAGGAAGACCACACTTAGCTGTAAAGACTATCATGAATCATCGGGAGTGAAGCAGAATTTATTTTTATTCATAAATGGGCCAAAGAGGCATCTGGTCAGGTTCAGAGGAAGTCACGGCACCACGATGGGCAAGAGGCACACCTGACGTTTTCCCCAAACAGGTTTCTCTGCGTTTGACTCACCTAGTATCCTCAAAAGCAGATGAAGAAAACGACACATTATGTTCCTCCAGAAAGGACAATTTAAAGCAGGTCTGAAATACAGCATTGTAGGGTCTTAGTTGAAACATACTTGGAGCCCATGTTCAGCAGGGGAGTTGCTGCCCTGCCCGGGCCGCGTTCTCCAGGCACCGAACAGGATGTAAGGAGAGTTACCACGTCCCTGCCTGGTCACTTGTCACTCTGAACCTGCTCTCCCAGCACTTACTGCGTCTGCCTCTATGGATGAGAAAACTGAAAACGATCTTCACGAATGAAAAATTGGATGGAGTTTTGTGCAACGGTGTTGGATGAAACATGAATACTGTGGACATGACTAGATTTTATTTTGCTTTTATATTGAATAGGTTGAAAGAAAATTTAAAAAGTAGAATTTTTTAAAAAATTACGGAAATTTTGCAGATAAGGATAATGAAGCATTCCAAGACCCTCCAGAAATGGATGGACATTCATATAAAATCTAGCTTTTAATTGCATTTCATTCTTCTAAAACTTTGTTCATACTAATTTCTTCCTTGCAGTTTTCACATACGGGGAAAACATTTGTAAAAAGCTCAAGTCTCAAAGGATCTCAAACAGCTATAAGATATTAACTAGGCAGTTTCAGAACTCAAATAAACTCATCTGTTTTAAGGCCAATGAAATGACAATAACATACAATAACTGGCTTACTCTTCATGACACGAATGAGCATAGACGTACGTACACACACACAGACACACAGACACACAGACATGCACATCATCTCACTTAGCCAAGACTAACTACTGTAAAACAAAATATAAGAGCTTACTTAATGACTTGGAAGATCACTAGTTTTACTTAAATCGTAGAGAAAGAAAAAATGCAATCAGGTCTTAAATGCCAAAACCAGAGTAAAGGAGAGATGCTGAGATCAAGCATTTTTATTTTCCTCCAGGCACGAGTTCAGAAGGCCTCCTGTGTCTCCCCTTGTCTGTCCTTAAAATATGACAAAACGAACATTCTGCATGGGGAAGCCCCCATATCACTCATCAATTTCACATCGATTTTGTTTTGTTTTATTAAGGTAGGATTTGCGTATATTTTTTAAAATGCACAAATCTTAAGTGCACAACTCAGTGAATTTTACTCTGAATACACACCCATGTAGCCACCACCCAGATCAGTTATAGAACATTTCTGCCACCTCAGAAATTTCCCAAAAGGCCATCCCAGTCGATACTACCCCCCTCAGAGTCCACTGTTAGAAGGTTTTAAGCTCCATCTGTACACCACCAGGACAAAGATTTCTGAAAACTTACAAGCTGTTGGCTTTTCCTATCTCCAAAATGGATTACTATCCCCTTACCACCAACAATTCATGTATTTAGTCAACAAGTATTTACTGAACACTCACTGTGTGCAGTCACTATTCTAGATGCTTGAGGTAGCTTAGTGTACAAAGCAGATAAATGTCCCTGCCTCCACGAACCTTATAGTCTAGTGGGGGCAGACAGGCAACAAACCATAAATCTAAGACATTAGTCAGTTATACAGTATGCTAGAAGATTTTGAGTGTCCTTTTTGTGGTCTATTTAGTACCACAGTTTTTGCATTTTTATGGTTTGGTTTGTGATTTCGCCATTTAAAACAGCCCCTGAGCAGCGTGGAAAGTGCTGTCTAGTGCTCCTAGGCACAAGGTTGTAATGTGCTTTATGGAGAAAATTCTTGCGTTAGATAAACGTCATTCAGACATGAGTTACTGTGGGGTTGGCAGTGGGTTTAATGTTAATGAATCAACACTGTATATTAAATAAGGGGCCTTTAAGCAGAAACACACGTAAAACAGGTTCTATATTGTTGAGTTAGTAACCATCTGGTGAGCAGGTTCATAGGAACCTAATCCTGCATTTCTCCCAGGAGCGACAGTTTAGTATTTACTAACCCAGTGTTCACAGCAACTGCGCAGAACGTGGCTTTCCATGGACGATGAGAATCAACTCTGCCTAACTGATAGCTGGCTGCACCCTGAATCACTGCTCCCTCACATCCTTCTCAAGGGAGTGGCTGTTTATTTACTTATTTGTTTTTTACTCTCCCCCTTGCATACCACAGAGGCTGGGGGTGAGGCAGGTGTCCTTGCCTCTTCCAGACCATTTGTCATCCCTGCCCCCCACCACCACCACCGCCTCCACTCCTCCGAAGTTCAGGCCGTCAACTGCCACGTGTTAGTTGGAGTTGGAACAGTAATCGTCAGACTGCCTAGTCATGCTCCCTCATTTCTTGAAGAGTTTGGATTATTGTTTGTTTCACTGTCATTCTCTCTACTGCTACTTCTGTTATGATTTTGATGATTTTAATATCTACATACAGAGTTCTTCCAATTACTTCGTTTCTTAATTTTCCCACTTCCTCCTTACCTCCTGAGGACCTGCCCTTCACCCCCACCGCAGCTCCACATTCCAAATGACCCATCCCACTCTAGACTTTATCATCTCTACCATGGATTATGCCACCTCCACACTCTTGATTTCAAGCAATCTACTTTCTGACCGTCATCTCCTGTCTCTTCTGATCATGACCTCTAGCACCCAAACTCCAACAGAGCTTTGGGCCCCGGGGCACCCCCTCCATGGGGCCCCCTCCCCATCTTTCCCTGCTTCTCTCTCCCACATCTTCTTCTCCCTCTCTGCCACCCTCTCCCACTACTTGCCCCATTTCTCTACTCTCTTTGCAACAAAAACTCTCAAAATCGTTTTCTAAATTCATTGTCTCCATAATATTACTATCTCTTCTGATTCTCTTTTGAACACATTACAATCATGTTTTTGCTTCTGTCATTCCACTAACACTCCTGCCAATCCAATCTAATGCTCGTTTCTTAGTCCACTCTTTCTTGGTCTGTCAGCAGAATTTATGCCAGTCAATCGTTCCTTTCTTCCTGAAGTACATTTTCTCACTTGGCTTCCAGAGCACCATTTGCTCCTAGTTTTCTTGTAGAGTCATTGCTTTGCTTACTGCTTCTTAAGACTTTTATTGGATTCTTCTTATTCCCCCAACTTCCAAATCCTGGTGCGATGCAGAGTTCAGTCCTCAAGTCTCCTCCCTTCTCTATCTATACAGACTCTCCATATAGTCTCATCTAGTAAATGCCATTTATACACTGATGGCTCCCAAATGTCTAGCTGCAGCCTTGTTCATTCTCCTGAACTCAAGATTTATTTATCTACCTGCCTTCTTGGATACATAATGAGTATCTTTAACTTAACATGTTCCAAGCTGAACTCTTGATTACCCAGCCCAAACTTCCTTTTTTCCCCTTCTCAGTCTCAGTAAATGACAACTCCATCTTTCCAGTTGTTCGAGCCCAAATCCTTAAAGTCTTTTGTCTTTGACTCCTCTTTCTCTCAGAGACTCATGGCTCTATTATCTTTGGGATATATTCAAAATCTGGCCACTTCTCAACACCTTTCTTCTTTTTCCATTTCCGTCATTTCTTGCCAAGATCACTGCAATAGTCTTCTGATGTTCTCTCTGATTCTAGCATGCACTGAGCATGCATTGAGAGATGAACTATATAACCTTAGACATCAGGACTTCCCTTTGCCTTCCTTTCATATGTGTGTTTGTGTGTGCATGGAGACTTCTATCTCTCTTAGAATAAAATCCAAAATTTCCACCATAGCTTACAAAATCTATCTGATCTGGCCCCCGACTCTGTCTCATCTCCTGTGAGTCTCGTCCCTCATTTGCTCAGCTCCAGCCACTCGGGCTATCACCTGAGGACATTAATATTTGCTTCTCCCAGATATTATACATCTGACTTCATTCAGGGCTTTGCTCAAATGTCAATATCACACCACAAAACAACGACATATATGTGAGGTAAAGGATACATTAATTAGCTTGATTTGGCCACTCCACGTTCATACATATATCCAAACATCATGTTGTATATCATAAATAATTTTTGTACAGACCTGCCTCTCTATTCCGTTTTGAGTAGCCCTATGCTCCCTTCTTTTCCTGTCTGCCTACCCTGTTTTACCACCACCTGACACAATATATTTATTGGTTGATTATTTGTTGCCTCCAATAGCAAGTGAGCTCCATGATAACAATCGTTTTGTTTGTTTCATTGCTATATCTCGAGAGCTTTGAACTACAGGAGATGACCAAGAAACATGTGCTGACTGAATAAATGAATTTTTAATAATAGCATTTATATAATATAATCCCTGCATCAGATTCAACCATCGATTTAGTCATTAAACATTTTTTGAGCATCTTCGTTGGATCACAATACCAGCTACAAAATAGAAACATTGACAAACTGAAGAGAAATTTGCTCATTAAAGACGGTGTTGCTAACCATTTACTAATATTTCTACAAACACATTGAGATGCTCATTTGCACCGTATCTCAGTCAAAAAAGAGGAAATCAAGTGTGGCACATTTCCGTCAGTTAAAGAAAGATGTAAAGGCCAAGAAAAAGTAGAGGCTTAACCCGTGCATATTGACTAAATGAATTAAAGATTAAGTTCCAGAAATGTTTCAGGGACATTCACGCAGGACAGTTTGATGGTCTGCAGAGGACTCTGAGTAATGGTAAATCTATTATGTTTCATTAACAATAGATGGAATCTGTCTCCTCGGTTCTCCAAAGTAAGAGAACACCTCCACATGGGAAAAACGTAATAAATTTTACTTCCAAATTACATCTCTGACCATCCTTCTGACACTCTCTTGAAAAGCGTTTCAGATGTGGAAGGAGCGGTTTGTTTATTTTATTGACTTTGGCAGATCACACTGACACGTAGCGTGGGGAAAGGGTGGCTCAGTATGACTCGCGCTGCGTCTGACTCGGGTGTGGCGCATGCGTGGCGTGGCTGGTGGGCGGGGCGAGGAGCACGCGCTGAGAGACGTACTGCGTGGCCTTAGACGTCAGGACGCCCGGGCCCTCCGCTGGGAATAAAGTCCATACCCGTCACCTTGGTCCTGCCTGCCTCTCTGCTCACTGTAATCCAACCACACTGGCTCTTCCTCTAATGGTTATTAGCTGTTCGGGAAATGGTGAGTAGTTAATTATTTCTCTAAAAACTAATAATGTTAAACTTTTTAAAAGATATTTGCTGGCCCTTTAGTTTTCCTTGTTTGTTTTTTGTCTCAGGCTTTGAGCTTTCTCCCAGCTCTGCCCAGAACTCACTTCCCCCGGATTTTCGAGCAATTGCACCTTCTCCTTTCTCCTCCCTCGGTACAGATGTCACCTCCTCAAAGAGATGGTAGCTGCCCATTCCCCCTAATGGCACCCCTGCCCTGCTCACACCCTCTCCCTGCATCACCTGTTTGATTTTCTTCTTACACCTTCCCCTGTCTGTAATTATCTTGTTTGCGTATTTGTCGACCTGCTAATTACACGTGCCTCTCCCCACCAACAGAGCAAACTCTCCAGGAGGGCAGAGGCTGTGTGTGTCTTGCCAAGATCTATGTAGCTGTTACTGCAGCTGAGCCTGGTACACAGCAAGTCCCCACAGTATTTTTTGAAGGAAAAAAAGTGAAATGACTTCTCTTTTCTGAACCTAAGATCATTGTCTCTAGAATGAAAAAGTCACACTAGATCAATGTGACCGAACCACACTAGTGGTTCTCAAAGTAGGGTCCCTGCATCAGCAACCTTAGCTTCACCCAGGAACTTGTTAGAAATACAGGTTCTCAGGCCCCACCCCACACCTACTGCCTCTGAGACTTTGCAGTGTGGCCCAGTGATCTGTGATTTAGCAGCCCTGAAGGTGCCCCAGTGTGCATTGAGTGTGAGAACCACTGCACCAGACGCTCTCTGAGGCCTCTTTTCTTAGTCGCATTTAACTTTTTAGCTTTTTTAATTACAAAAGTGATTTCATATAAAGAAATGAAAATAAAGAATAACTCAATGAATAGCCTGTCCCCACTGGCTGGATTGAGCAAATCTTAACATCATGTCACATTTATTTCAAAATATTGAAAAATGAAGTGCACATATAAGAATAACATCTACTGGATGTTGGGCGGGGGGGAGGGGGAGGAGGGAGGAAGGGACGGGTATATGCATACACAAAGAGTGCAATGCGCACCACCGGAAGGATGGACATATTTGAAACTCGGACTTGGGCGGGGGTGGGGGGCGAAGGCAACATACGTAACCGAAACATCTGTATCCCCATAATATGCTGAAATAAAAAAAATATATTGAAAAATGCATTTCCAATATATTTGAAGCTTACTGTGCATGGCGTTTCCCATCCGAGGCTGCTCCCACCCTCTCCAGAGGGAAGACACAAAAATGAACTGAGTGCTCAGCATTTCCAGATTATTTTCCAGAGTATTTATATGAATTTACATTTTCACTGAAAGGGCATAAGAATCTTCATTCTCCATGTACTTCCAACATTTAGTATTGCCAGAGATTTTAAGTCTTGCCAATTGATAGTTATGAAATGTTATCTTAATTTTCATTTCTCTAACAACTAATGGCACTTAACTTCTTTTCTTGTGTTTGTTAGCCACTTGAGTTTCCTATTATACAGTAAAATACTAATATTTTAGCAGATAGGTAGTTCTAAATATCTTTTCTAAAAATGTAACTTTTTTCCTTTGTTTCTGATGATTTTTATTATACACCATTTTAATGCATTTATCATTTACTTTATGATAAGTACAATTTTAATTGCCTAAGAAATCCGTCCTTACTCCCAAGATTATAATGATATTCTCCAAAATTTTATAAAGAATGTTATACTTTTCGCATTGAGTTTTTAATCTTTGATCTTTGTATATGGAGTGAGGTAAGAATTCTAATTTAATACTTTATGTAATAAAAGTTTGGGATCTTCCCTTTCATTCAACATGAAAACAAAGTATCATTTATATAACATCTGCCCTAATGGAACTTACGGTTTTTGGAGAAAAGGAATAATAAGCAAATACACAAATAGCAACAGTGAACATTTACATAGGACTTACCTACATGAGGCACTAAGCTCTTTAACTATTTAACTTATTTAATCGCCAAAATTTCTCCATGAGGTAGGAGTAATTAATATCCTCATTCTACACATGAAAAAATTAAAGTGCAAAACAATTCAGTGACTTTCTCAAAGTTGCACAGCTCGTATGGGAGAGCTGGCATTTCCATCCAGACAGGCCACCTTCTGAATCCATGCCTTCCAACCTGATGTTCTATTGCTTCTCACCTCTGACATGGTCAAAGTTGTGACTGAAAGTCCTGTGGGGGCCAGGTGAAGGACATCCGTTAGCTGAGGATCAGGGAGGCAGTCTCTCAGAGGGTGACATTTAGGCTAAAGCCTCAGGGATGAGAAGAAAGCAGCTTCTCCTCCCCTCTAAAGTGGCTAGTTCTGCTCCTCTGGGTCTTAAACAGGTCAGACAACACAGAAGGAATGAAGGAATATTTCTACTATTTAGGGTGAACTGAGTAATGACTGGGACATATTTCTCAGTGGTCACAAAATGTTAAACCCCTCCCGCACCCCAAAGCAAAACCCACCTGTGTACTCGGATTGCATCTGTGTGTGCACATTTGCTGTCCGCACAGTGGACCAGACCCTGGGCACAAAGGCGTCTCCTCTCTCAGTTGAGAACGTCTGCCATTGGAAAACAGCATGCTGTGCTTCCTGGGAGGGTTTCTTCTCCTATCTCTTTCTTCCCTCTGTGCTCCACAACATAGGGACTCCTCTGTGAGATCCACGATGGGGACTCACGAAAGTGCACAGAATGGTCTGGACCAGGTCTGAGCATATTGGTCCAGACAACTTAAAAAGCAGTAAGTACCTTCTTCCCCCAAAGACGCTTTATGCACAGTTTTACCAGGTCCCTACATTATAAATCAAATGAACATGTTGTTTTCAAACTGCTGAAGGGATGAGAAATACTGGAAAAGATTCCTCCATGGACTATGGAGAAGGCCAAGACTTTCTAGAAAGATTCCTTAAGTGCTGGGCTGGGTTAGTGGCCCTTGTTAGCAGGACTTTCAGAGAAATGAGCTCCTGCAAGGTGCCAGGCTCTTGGTGCACACTCAGGAAGTTGACGCCCTTCCTCCCACTTGATCCATACAGAGATACTAGCTTCTCCCCACAAACCAACCTCTACGGTCCCCTCCCCCTACCCCAGTTTTTTCTTTCTGTATTCCTCTAAGCTCACAGATCATATTTTCTGGCCTATGAACCCAGAAACATAACCAAATATGTGCTTGAAGATAGTATATCCCCCATTTGAAGCATTCTATGAGATGAGTTACATGTCATGCCTATACTGTCCCCAATTCTTGGAAGGCTGGGATAAAGACAGGCTCATGATTGCAATTAAAAGGTCAAAAGCTGGGCTGAACAAAAGGACTGCCCCTTGGCAACATGGTTTGGTGTTAGAAGCACTGGTGTGCGTGGGGCACTGACCATGCTGGATTTTGAACCCAACAAAAACCCCATCCATCATTCCACTATGCTCTCTGTTATAGAAGTGAAATGTCCCGGAATTAAAACATGCCACACACTGAGCCAATGCCAAGCTTCATAATCTATGTGTCATCCCTTGTGTTATATGTATACCAGTAGGAATAAAATGTGGAGATGAGATATGTTACCACATATACTTGGGTTAAAGATGTGCTCTGGTTTCACAGGGTACAACATAATCTGCCTCAAAAGGTACTTTTGAAGTGTCATTTTAAAAAAGTTCCCTTTGAAAATAATTTGGTATAGCATCTTGGTCTTCAGAACTGAGGTGTTATCTTTGATTGTAAGCACTCTGGGCAAAGGAAAAGAAGGAAGGATAAAAGAAGAAAAAGGAGAAGAGATAATATAGGGAAAGGGAGGGAGAATAAGGAGAAGAAGAGAGGGGGATGGAATGGAAGGGAGCAAAAAAGGAAGGAAAGGAAAGAAGAGAGGAGAGGTGAGACTGACAGTGAAAGATGAATTTGTTTTCATGGATATGCAATTGTCCCTAAACTTTCATGAAACATGAAGGGCTAGGGAGTTGATAGGCTTCCCAAAAAATACCAGGGATACTTAAGTATTAAGCAATACTTAAAGCATTGCTCCTGTAATTATCTATCTCCAAAAACAATGTCTTTAATGTCCTTTTAACTGCAGTGCAAGCTAGAGACAAGCATGTCAGCTAATGCAGCCTGTCTTGAGGGTCCTCAAGGGGCATGTGGCAGGATGAATCTCTTTGGACTATGTCATATTGGGCAGTTTTTTTAGTTCTCAGTTGTCTGAGGTTTTCCTGTAATCTGGAGAAGATTTATAGTTATGTTCCAAGAAGCCTGTGTCAGAGGTAGGATGATACTATTCAGGCTTGGCAGGACTCTAGTTGCACTAAGTGGATAATATGAAATAATACATTCCAGATATTTTCCAGGGAGTATAATGCCAAGTTCACATGGGCCCAATGTTTAAGCAAAAGTCTGTAAGAAAGCAACAGTATTCAAAATTGTTAAAAGGATCAATGTTAATTTATTCATAAGTATCTAAACTATCCTCCTGCCTCAAGGAAGATGAAAAAAGAAGCCCAGTATAAATAAAGACATACCTTGAAACAAATGAAAATGGAAACACAATATACCAAAACCTATAGGATACAGCAAAAGCAGTGCTAAGAGGAAAGTTTATAGCAATGAACATCTACATCAAGAGTAGAAAGATTTCAAATAAACAATCTAATGATGCTCCTCACAAAGTAGAAAAGCAAGAACAAACCAAACTCAAAATTAGTAGAAGGAAAGAAATAATAAAGATTAGAACAGAGCTAAATAAAATAGAGACTAAAAAAAAAAATCAATGGAATGAAAAGTTGGTTTTTTGAAAAGATAAACAAAATTGATAAACCACTACCTAGACTAAGAAAAAAAAAGAGAGAAGACCCAAATAAACAAAATCAGAAATTAAAAAGGAGACATTACAACTGATACTACAGAAATACAAAAGATCATCAGAGATTCATAGTATTATGTGAACTACTACACATTAACACACTGGGAAACTTAGAGTAAATGAATTAATTCCTAAACACATACAACCTTCCAAAATTGAACCAGGAAGGAATAGAAAACCTGAACAGATCAATAATGACTAATGACATTGAATCAGTAATAAAACTCTCCCAACAAAGAAAAGCCCAGGATCTGAAGGCTGTGCTGCCTAATTCTACCAAATCTATAAAGAAGAACTAATAACCATTCTCCTCAAACTATTAATATTCCAAAAAAAAGTAAGAGGCAGGACATTTTTCTAACTCGTTCTATGAAGCCAGAATTACCCTCATATAAATACCAGACAAGGACATGACAAAAATTGAAAACTACAGGACAATATCTCCCATAAATATAGACACAAAAATCCTCAACAAAATACTAGCAAACTGAATGAACAGCACATCAAAAGGATAACACACCATGATAAAGTGGGATTTGTCCCAGGAATGCAAGGATGGTTCAACATACGCAAATCAATAAATGTGATACATCGTATCAACAGAATGAAGAACAAAAAACATATGATCCTCTAAATAGATACAGAAAAGGCATCTGATAAAACTCAATATCCTTTTGTGATAAAAATACTCAATAAACTAGGGATAAAAGGAATATATTTCAACAAAATAAAGGTCATATATGACAAACCTATATAGCTCACATCATACTGAATGGGAAAAGCTGAAAGCCTTTCCTCTCGGAACTGGAACAAGATAAGAATGTCCACTTTCACCACTCATATTCAGCATAGTACTGGAAGTCCTAGATAGAGAAATCAGGCAAGAGAAAGCAATAAAAGACATCGAAATTAGAAAAGAGGAAGTTAAATTGTCATGTTAGGTTTAAAAAAACCTAAAGACTTCACCAAAAGACTCTCATCTTATAAGTTGCTTCTTATAAGAAGTCCAGTAAAATTGCAGGATACAAAATCAACATATAAAAATCAGTAGCAGGTGTATGCACTAATAGCAAATTAGCTGAAAAAGAAATGAAGAAAGCAATCTCATTTACAATAGCTACAAAAAAATAAATAACAGATTTAGATCAATACACAGTATGTTCTTTAAGCTTCATTTCTTCATTCATTATATTCTTTTCCTAACATATCTTTCCTCTTTCACCTAAAGTATATTTGGCACTATATTTTATATTATACATGTTTTTATAATCAACTGACTCATTTCTGGAATTAGGTAGAATATAAGTTAATGAATAATTTCTTAAGGTCTAAAACTGGGTGAATACCAAGTTCTTAATATCTTCGAGGTCTCAGTGTCCGAAATATAGTTGGACTGTAAAAAACATAGCAAATTGCATCACTTCTTCATGAGGCTGTACCTTCCCAAATCTTAAGGAAAAAGGAGGGGCAGTTCTATTCTGCCCTATGTTCATAGTTTTCAGTTCTATTTTCTTGACCCTCATGAAATGATTATTTGAAATTTCTGATTGCCCCCCTTGTCTGAATCACTCAAGTAACATTGAGAACATACTGTTAGATTCTACATTTAAAGAATTCTGCCTTTAAGATGCCCACACATGAACTGATGGAGGAGGGGAGGTCATTGCAGAGCATATTTCTTAGCTCACAGTTCATTCTTTCTTTCATTTTGTTCTTACCCTGGTCCATTTTTCTCCTTTTACTTTATATTGGAAGGTATATCTTGTATGAACATGTTGTTATATGCTATTAACTCATTTATGAAACCAGGTGGAATGTAAATTAGTAAATAATTTCTTGGCCCAAATGTTTGGCAACTTCTAAACTGTAAATATCTGTGAGTTTGCTGGCCCTCAAGCAGTCCCTTTGGTGTTACCACACTTGCCCCCACCAAGATGTCAACATCCTAATCCCCAAAACCTGCAGATAAGTTCCCTTACATGGCCAAAGGACTTTGCCGATGTGATTAAGGTCCTGGACGTTGAGATGGGGAGATTATCTTGTATTATCTGAGTGGGCCCCATATAACCAGAAGGATCCTTGTAAGAGGGAGGTAGGGGAGTGTCAAAGAAGGAGGTTTATGGTAGAAATAAGAGTAAGAGTCAGAGAGAGACTTGAAGATGTTATGCTGCTGGCTTTGAGGGTAGAGGAAGGGGCCACAAAGCCAAAGAATGCGAGTAGGCTCTACAAGCTGGAATAGGGCAAGGAAAGTAGCCTCCAGGAAAACACAGCCCTACTGACACCTTCATTTTAGTCCAGTGAGACTTCCGACCTTCAGAACTGGAAGCTAATGAATTGGTGTTGTTTTAAGCCAGAAAATCTGTGGTCATTTGTTACAGCAGCAGCAGGAAACTGACACAACATTCCTTGAGAATTCTAGATCAGAGCTGTATCACAAATGTGCTTGTATGTTTTCTCTGTTATTCTTTTGACACACAGACTTTAGTATTGTTGATGTTGTAGCCCTGTGTTTGCTCCTGGCATTGACACATCACACCTGTTCCACCTGGGTACTTCACCTTTCACTGCTCATCTCTTATGATGCCCATCTTCCAAGACCTGGCAACTTCCCCATCTATAGTGCTCCCACTGTGCAGTTGACCTGCCTTCCTGGTTTAAGATTCAGTGCCATCAATAGAACTTTTCGCAATGACGACAGTGTTCCACCTCTGTGTCCAATATGGTAGCCACTAGCCATATGTGGCTACTGAGCAGTTGAAATGTGTCTAGTGTGACTGACAAAGCAAATATTTAATCTTATTTGATTATACTTAATTCAAAGTTCATTTAAAATAGCCACATATGGCTAGTAGTTACCAAATTGGACAGCACAACTAGGTTTTCATGAAATGCATATTGATAAGATTAATTGAAACAGTCATCAAACACCTATAATCCTTAAGCTCAAATCAGCCAATTTTTCTGCAAATATTGATTTAAAGGAAAGGCTGTTGTGATAAAACAAAATCTAAAAGCCAAAGACATTTCTCCGTGAAATAGACTTCAGTTGTATGAGAGAATGATCAGTACTTAAACAAAATCCCCCTAACTACTAAATCCCTGTGCATGGAGCCATTACCTTCAGGAACTCATAAAAGGAAATGTCCTTAATTAAAAGAGTGATTTCTTTTGTGGCTCTAGGGACATTTAAATGTCTGGGGTATAAATAAACCACATTTGCAGTTGGATTTGAAGGTTCACTCAGTTCCCAGTGCCCCAGGTGAGACTGATGCTGGATTAGGTAAGAATCTCGGCCTGTGCTGCAGAATGAAAGAGAATGGCTGCTCAAGCATTTTTGCTGGGAGGTGTGTTCCCTCACGCTGTTTTCTGTTATTAATCTTCCATGAAACGCCTGTGGATGTAAAAGCCCATGGAAAGAGAAAGTGGGAGTAATAGGAGATTGGTAACTACCAAGCACTCACTGGCCACATTAACTGGAGCAAACACAGCAGGAACTTTACCAGGGAGGAGCTCTTAGCCTAGGCTAGACAGCCTTAGGTAAGCTGAGTGACACCAAATGCAAGCTGACATGGTTCTCAGGACAAAAACCAGATGGTTCAGTGGAGAATGCTGCTCCAGCTTCCTGTCACTTCCCTGGCTTCTGCGAGTCCATTCTGCAGGATTTGGACCAAAACCCTACACCAAAAGAGGCATCAAAATGCTAAATTTATAAAGCTTGCATTCGATACCTTTTAATTTTATGCAAATAACCATATAGTTAGGTTGGCCAATGCATTATAATCCAGAAAGAATGAAGGCTCAGGAACCACAGGGACCGCCTGCCAATCAGTAATGGTGCTGGTTCAACCCAGAGACGGGGTCCAGTACTCCAGCAAGGCAGCTGTTTGTCTCCTGGAGGAGCCGTAGGTGTCCTCATTCCAGCATTTCCTTAAATGATTACAGGATGCATCAGTATCATACTTGCTTCCACTTAAAAAAAACACAGCAAGAAATAACTTTAAAATGTAAGCAAATTTGGCTGAAATATATAAGTCTATTCCTTCCGTAAGGGTTTCTCCTTTCCCTGTGTGTTCAGTCTTCACTCTGCTGTCTGCTTGCAATGGAAGATGCCATCACAAAACATTTGGTGTGGCTCAGACACAAGACCCTCCACTTCGAGATTTCAGAGATCATAAGTTGAATTAGGACTGTAAGTTCAAAACCTTGTAAAAAAATACTGTATTTAGATGGAAATATCTGTATTCCCTAAGTGAATAATACAATAAACTTTCATTAATAGCTCACATTTCCTTAGAGTATCAATAATTGCTTTATCACATTTGAAACCAGCACCGAATATTACTTCATTTCTTACCTTGCCAGCTAGGACCATCTTACTCAAAATTTCCCAGTGCTTACAGAAAAATAGAAAGGATCCACATTGGGAAAAAAAAAAAATCAGAGGCTCTGAATCTGAAAAGTTGCAGATGTTGGAGCCTGACCGGGTCTGGGGGTGCTGCGTTACACATGGAAGTTCCATTTCTGTGCAGTGAGCAGCAAATGCATGATATTAGGTTTCCTAGGGACATTTGAAAAGCAATACTGCCTATCCTTCCCTCCACTGAGCACACACGGTTGTGGGATTTTAAACACACTAGAAAGAAAGAAGTCTATAGCAGAGAAAGGAGAGAGGCCTAACTGAGAAAGAGACCAAGAGTCTGTCGTCAGGCAAGAGGGAAAAAAATTCAAATGTTCGTATTTTTTAAAAAATGCTTTCTTGTTCAAATTATGCTTTTCTGCTTTTCTGCTTTTCAAGAGCAGCCAGGAAAATCAAGTTATTGGTACATTCAAATTTTCCTCTCTGCTGTCATTTCAACTTAGTTATTACTCAGACATCTGTAATGGAGAGAGCTAGGGACTGAGAGCAGGGCGTCCAGCTTGGATCTTTCTAAGTCTGTCCCTGGATAGACCATGGAACTTGGACAAGTGACCATAGCCTTCAGAGAGGTTTGTTTCTTTCTCCAAAACAAGGGGCTCTTAACGCCTATGTTACGGGGTTGATGAGAAGAGTTAATAAAGTGATGAATGTGCAAGTCAGTGCTCAGCGTGTTAGCAGAGTCCAAATTAATTGTCACACTTTTGAAACTGACAGCAAGAGTCCTGTTACCTGCATAACCCTGAAGTTTTGACTTAAGCTGTTTCATCTTGGAGTTCAGGATTTTGTGTGTGGCAAATTTATTTGGATTTGAGGAGAAAACATACTACATGGTGTCACATCAAGCATGGATCATCGACTTATCTTCCATTAGGACAGAAGGGAGAAGGAGAAGCAGGGGAGCTTCCAGACGCCGCTTTGTAAGAATCTGACATTCTTCTAAGGACCCTAGAAAGGCGGTAACACACACAAAGCCTTTCTAAGTCGTGGAATTTATTTAAACCAATTTGGAATTGAAAAATAGCTGACCCTCAGAATTAGGGGAGATGAGAGCAGGAGGCTCCCCACATCAGAGGGGATGGAGTTACAGAGTTAGCTTTGCTTACTAGTCATCTGGATTCTCATGCAGCGTGAAATAAGTAGGCTCCAAGGGAAGACTCAATGCAACATTAACTCAATTCTGACCTGGCTCAGCAGCAGTCTGTCTTTAGCGCCTTTTAATAAAATTGAAGTTTTTTTTTTTTAAACAAATAGACTCTTTTCCAAGTGGCATTTATAGACATGGGACCATTGGAACGTTTTTTCCCCCCTCTGGTTTTATCCTACAGTTGTCTGGACTCTCAGAACCAAGCAGTAGAGAAAAGTTTTTCAACACATAAAATCCATGGTTTGGCTTGTACAGTCTTCTGGTTAAGTTGAAGCAGGCAGGGACCACGGTGCCAATGAAGCCCGTGCTCGGCTCTGGACTCTGAGGCCTTCAGGAGGACCTCTCAGAACTCTGCAGAAGAGCAACAGACCCTCTTTAACCAAAGGGAGTGAAAGGAGTCCCCTCATCCATCACTCACGTGTTCTTTCCAGTTCTGATAATAGACTTCGTCAGCAGAAGCCACACCAGGCTGAGATTCTTACATTGGTCAGACTCTGTGGCTCATTCCCCTGCCCCGGCATTTCCCGGCAGACTGGTTTCCTCATCAATCACGCATTGCCCATATTGTGTTTCCTGCTCCAGCTGTTCACACGGCCGTGCTAAGGTTGGGGGGACTGGGCATCAGCATTAATCACAAGACATGTCACTCTCAGGCCTGGGATTGCTTTGAGGATGGCATCTTGTACTTGCCTCTAGTCATGCTTTTTCCCTGGAGAAATCTCAGGTTAGAAGGAAAAAAAAAAGGCACAAGTTCTGCTTGATGTTTAATAGCTTGGTCATTATGAGGGACGCTGTAAAACTCCCACCTCCCTGCTGTTATGTGGGTGTTTCGTAACTGTAAAATCAGCCGTTTCTTCCACAGCATATTAACTGGCTCCATGTTAAGACAATCTGGAAGGACTCTAATTTACCTCTCCCCTGTCTCCTTTACCTAGTTCCCACACAACGATCCCTGGAGACTACTGAATTCTCGTCATTTAAATGTGTTGTCATTCAGCCATGCACTGTTTCTAAATTGCACTGTGTCATATAATGAGTACAGTTAGCAAAGGTGGCACCTACAGAATTGCTGGCTGTGGTCGTGGTCGTTGTCAGGCACTGTGGCGTTTCAATCACACTGTTTGCTTTAGTGCTAGACATTGCCTCAGCTTTGAGGTGTGGGAGCTGTAAATTAGCATCTGGAACAACGGCAGCTGTATTCCTGCTGCTGCTTTTCCAGTGAAAGCCCCGTCACTGTGACTTCTGAGTCTTCTCTCTGGGACCTGCTGTTCCTTGAACTTATTCCACACTAGGGAACAAATGTGGGTGTCCTGGGAATTAGCCCACGCAAGGAACCTGCTGAAATTCCAACTATCTTTTTAGATTTCCCCAGAAGTAGACCCAGTGGCAAGAATTTGAGTGGAAGTCATTTATTTGGGAGGTGATGAGTGACCCCAGGAAACACTAGGAGGGAAATGGGAAAAGGAGACAGGAGGGGACATCAGCCAGTAGTCATCAGGCCAGTCACTGCTGTGGGCAACTGGAGCTCGCTTGTCATCCCTGAAGAGCACAGGGCCAGGGTAGCATTGTCCTGCCTGTTGCTCCAGGGAGTTGGGATGTTTACTCCTTCAATCTTGGGTTGAGGGATGCTTCCAAGAGCTGTTAATTCACAGACAGAGTGGGGCCAAGAGACCACATAAAGCCCCCAGGCAGAGAAATGCAGGTGCTGGCAGGTGCAAGTCCCAAGTCTGGCCATTGTGTAACAATGGTAAGGCTGGGGTGGAGCAGAGCATCGGCATTCTTTCTCCACTAACTCCGCAACACAGGCACCAGAGCAAATACCTGGGAAAGCTGAAAGCCCTGTCAATCTCATAGCTCAAAGGGACCTGGGAAAGGATCTCATTCAACCATCCTAACTCCTACAAAAATACTTTCTATAGCTGTCATCCAACTTCCACCTGAAGACCCCAAGTGATGGAAGACTCAACTTGCCCATTCCGTGGATAGATAGTTCTATCATTATTCTGCCTACTACTTCCTAAATTTCCATGTTTCATTTAAATGGCCATTCAGTCCATGTTTGTTGAGCGGCTCCTGGGTGATGGGTTCAATGTGAAGGCCTGGAGTTCACAGATAACACTGCTGTTCTTATGGTTGCACAAGGAGGAGAAGGATGGACAAGCAGAGGTTTTATTGTACAGCATTTCCACAGGGCACTCCCGTCGCACCAGATACATACACTGCAGCAAAGGGAGCGAGTACCTCTCCACAGGCAGGGAGGGCGAGGCAGTCGGAGTGGGTTTCACAGAGCAGGGAAAAGTGACTACAGCTCACTGAGTGGGAAAAGGAATGGGTGAGATATACTCAGCATGAGGTTAACAGTGGTGATGGCCACATCAGGTTCCCTCATTCTTTGAAAACTGTCTATGCCAATGGAAATTCCCTCACCTATGGAATGAGTGCTTTATCAGTATTTTAAACCAGAGCTCTGCTTACAATAGGATTAAGAGAAATAACTTATTCTCTACTTTAAAGAGCATAGAACTTTTTAAGGAAAATGTCAATATATTTTCTTCTATCCAGTTTTACAATGCTTTGTCAATTTCTTTCAACCCTACTGGTTGCAAATAAGCTCATCCTACAATATAATTTTCAGCTTCCTCTGCAGATATTTTAAGAGATATTAGGAGCAAACATATGGATACACAGAAAGGACCACCACCATACCATGCAAATAGATCCTATAAAAAGTGTTGGAGTAAACCACCCATTGGGCTGGTGGCCTGTAACTAAATGGTGTTGATCACTATACTGACTGCATGCAGCCCCTCAGGACTGGGGAAAAGAAGAGGGTCCACAGGTGGTCATAATATTAACAACCTTCAAAATGAAGTGAATGTAGAAAATGGGTTAGCCAAATATGGGTGGGCCTGTGGTTTAAATTTACACATATGCATATCTAGAAATGTGTGTATGATATTTGTTTACATTTGATCCTGAAAAATGGACAGAAAGAATTGATCTACTATGTCCTGAAATAAGAAGTTTATATTCAACAATTTGATGTCATTTTAAAAAGAAATCAGGAAAAAGTACCTGAGATCCTATCATGCAGAGAAGTCACAAACTGGTTGTCCATGAGCCAGATTGAGCTAGTGGATGTATTGTGTTTGGCTCGTGCAATCTTCACCCCCACAGAGTTTTTAATCTGAATTAGTTGCCATTCTTTCAAAATAATGATAGTATAAATCAAAATCCAAGTTTCCAAATTCACTTGGAATATCAAAAAGCCTGGCAATTCTTGAGCCTACATTTCACATGGTGACATTCAGCTACAACTGAGAGATGATCTTTCCTTTGAACAAGACTTATACTTGCTAGTAGGTCACATTCGCCTCCTCTCCCCGTGGAAGGTAATTGTCACCTATCATTTTATTTCTCCTGGCTTCTTTCATTTACATGACCTCTCTGGCCTTTGAGATGGCCAGAAAGGAATAAAGTAAAGTATGAGGAACAAGGCTTAGGTATTTACATTTTATTTTACAAGTTAGCATTTCCCAAGATCACTGGGGAACTGGAAAATGCTCCAGGAGAAATGCACTCTGTAGTAAAATAAGCTTGATAAACAATCCCTTTTTGAAATTCTCGATGTGCCAATGCACACAGAAAATGATAGAGTTTCTGGGAAAGCTCGTGATGGCTAAACTTTCCTGGCATTGGTTAGACAACAGAGAACCACTGGGAGGTTTTAAATAGTAGAGGAATTTGATTAGAACTATGCAGTGGTGAGTTAAATTTGCTAAAAGCACAATTTCCTTTAAAATAAAAGTTAATGTAAATTAAAGAAGCACCATCCGTATCCTCCATGGTTTTCCTCTCCTCTTAGTCTTACACAGGAATTCTGTACCATTATTCTATTCCAGTTCTACCATTATTATTTCACCCTTGAAAGCTAACTTAAATTCAGTTACTTCAGTTACCTTCTCTGGAAGTGAATAATAATACCTTCCTGTTCTTTTATGTGGGAGGATTAAGTGAGATGATATATGTGAGAAGTAAATATTAGCTACTCTTACTCTTCTTATTTATATCTTCTTACTACTCTTATTATCTGTAGATTCATATGCTTCCATATACATGTATAAAGGAATATGTATTTCCTGTGCAATTTGATATATTATGTAGGAAATTCTCACCTACTCACCCAGTGCAAACTTTATATCTTTGGAGCTCCTTTGGTTGAAATACTAATAACACTGTTTGAAGTTATAGATTTGTGTCTTCCCCAGGAAAGACCATATATAAAGAGAGGGGAAAGAAAAAGGGGAAAGGGGAAAAGAAAGAAGGAAGGACAAATAAATCTTGTTTCCCTACAGAATAATGGTAAAAGTAAGCCAGTGTGGCAACTTAATGGTAGTCAGAAACAACACAAGCTCCTTTGCAAACTGAGAGAACAGAGAATTGGCTCAGTCATTTCCCAGAAATGAGAATTTCTAGGTCAACCGCAAAATTAGAAGTTTATAACCAAGAATTCAGCCAAAAGAGCCAGTAGTTCCCCATAAGTCTCAGGGGTTGTCTACTACAGTTATGTTCAAACTTACTTTTTGTTTTCAACTCAGTATTCTAACCATGCTATGGCAGAAATTGCTCCGGTGTGCCCTTCTTTAAGTAGTTTGATCCCCCATCTCTGAAGTCAGCTGAGCCCATACACAGTAAGTGTTACTGTAAAGTTCATCACCAAGGGTGGGATGCTTGGTGCACAGGCGCAGATGAGGTGCTTCAAGCTATGATGAGGTGACCTAAAGAATCTCAGGAGGCCCCCACGTAACTGGAAAGGAACTCATTCAACATTTCGAAAATATTAGGATCTTAAAATGTTTCAGGTACCAGGTAAAGACAGGGAAACAGCAAAAAGCAAGAAGCAGAGACAGCCCCTGCCCTGGGGAGCTTATGTCCTGGAGGAGAAGGCAGACAAATTCCATAGCTTTGGTTCGTGTTCAGGAGGAAAGAGGCAAAGAGCTTTGAGAGGGTGCCACAGGGGACCTGGCCTCACCTTGCGAATCAGAGACTGCATTCCTAGGGAAGTGAAGTCTGTGTGCCAGCTGGGACTCAGCCAAGCAAAAGAAGGATGGGAGTAAAGTTTCAGGTTCTATATACACCAGCTTCATGGCAAGAGCATCAGGAATATTCAAGGACCTGAAAAAAATGCAGCCTAGTTGAAGTTCACAGAAGAGACCCAAACTGAAACATAGAAAAAAAAAAGAATGGAAAGAACAGAGCAGAGCATAAGAGATAGAGGGAACCCAATCAAATGCTCAGGCATAGCTGCAACCTAAGTCTCAGAAGGAGAGGAGAAACTGAGATCGGAGCAGAGGCATCATTTGAAGAAATAATAACCTAGAGTGTTCCAAAATGGATGCAAGATGTCAATCCACAGGTTCTAAAGGCTCAGCAAATCCCCCAAAATGATAAATTGTGACACGCCCATACCATGAAGTGCTATTCAGCAATAAGAAAAGAACTTCTGATGTTTACAACAACATAGGAAGATCTCAAAGCATTATGATAAAAGAGCTAGTTGCAAAAGGCCACATACTGTGTGATACCATTTATATGACATTCTGACAAAGGCAACATTATAGTGACCGAAACAGACCAGTGGTCACCAAGGCCTGAGATGGGTAGGAAACTGACTAGAAAGGGGTACAAGGAAAGCTTCTGGGCTGGTGGACTCTCAGATATTATTAACAGTATGACAAAAACAGGCTACAAAATAATATCACCAGTAGGAAGGAGATTCTGTTACATTAACAGATGTTTTCTAGAGAAAACGTCCGCAATCCACTCATCAAGAGTTTGCCACTGCTTCATTTTTGTCTGCTTTGAATTTTGCTGTTTATGCTTTTTTTCAACTACTGAGTTTTCTACAATCAGAATATAATCATTATAGTTAAGGAAAAGATTATTTTTGAAAACAACTAATATGATTCATACTGATTCTAAAATATAGTAAGCTGTTTCCTAGTAAGTTTATAATGTCTTTTGCAATTTTAAATGTTCTTTGATAAAAGAGTGCATTTCTTTTACTACCTTTAAAATTTTATATTATTAATTCTCCACACACGCACACAGAACTATACCTCACATTTGAAAAACTCTATAGAAATCACTACCTCTGGGTTTGCAGAATTCTTAGCTAAATTATTCATTTACCTCACTCCACATAAAGTGAATTCCTAACATGGGGTTTGCACTCCTGCTTTATGTCTGCCTGCAAGACTGTCCCGTAGCAAATACTAAGGGAGAGGAAGACTCCATGCAACAGATCAGGTCCACCGGGCCCTTTGTGCTCCACGCCCTTCTACCCAGCACGATTACAGCGATGAGTGCTGCAGCCCCTGTTTGGCCTGACAGGGTGGTGCCCCTGTGGCTCAGCAAGGCCACGTCTGACAGACTAACGACTTGGGAAAGGACTCTCTTGAGAGGGACTTAACACAGTCACCTGTTGATTTATGAACACGCACATGCACACACACCTCGTCTCACTCTTTTAATCATATCAATTTGCTACATCTCAGCACAGGAAAAGAAAAAAAAGGAATCAAAACCACTAATTGTTCACAAATAGGTCAAATGCAAAGTTCCACATCTGCTAAATCTGGATGGATGAAGTTTGTAAACCACTAACACCTCATTTTCCCCTTATTTTAAATGAATTTTTAATTACATAAGAAATAAGTGAATTCATTTTCCCCTTAAACAAAATAGTGCCTTTTGACTACATCCTCCAATTTCTATCAGTCTGTACCTTCCCCATAGAGAGTTTGGGGCTTCGGGGTTTAGGCTTCCAGAACTTTTACATACACACACACACACACACACACACACACACACACACATATATTATACACGTGCATTTATGCAGCACAGACAACAGCATTGCTTCATGAGGGTTTTCTTTTCCTATTTTCTTTCTCTCTCTCTCCCTCTCCCTCATTCTTTTGTTATATAAATGGTTTCATAATGCACTTATCTGCAAATTGCTCAGTTTTTTTTCTTTTTTGAGCTTTATCCTAGCCTGGTTTGACAGATCCTGTTTGTTTATTTTGACTGCTGTCTACAATCCCATCATATAAATATGGCATGTTTTATTTATCTGTTCCCCTGATAGAAAGGTTATTCCAATTTATCACCCTCACAAACGCGCGTATAGTCATATCTGGCCATTTATGTTCACGTGTGCCTCCCATGGAGGCAGGCCAGGTCCATTGTCCCCACACTGAAATGACAAGCTGCTAGACAACCAAGTCACATGGTGCCGGGTCCTCAGTACTCTCCTGATGTGGACCTCGCGGAGCAAGGCTCGGGTGTCTTTTGGGCACATCTCCGGGCTGGACTCTGCCCTGGGCCGGAGGACAAGGCAGTAGGAGGAACACGGCCATCGCCTCCCTGCAGCTCGACCCGACCGGCGTCACAGGCTGACTTGGCCTCATTTTCAGATTCAAATGCAAAATTTCGCCATTTCCCCTAAAACCCAGAAACCCACCTAAAGGAGGGTTAGTACTTAACATTCCGTGAGGAGAGTCCCAAGGACTTAGACCTAGGGAGGACCTGTGTGCCCAGGCGGCCACCATTAACGGGGCCTCCAGGAGGGGGCAAAGGTACTCCAGGAGTTTTTGCTGGAGATAAGAGCAATTTTTGAAAGAATAATACAGCAGGAGGTCGAGTCTGGCACGGGTTTCTTTCACACTTGCTACCTGGCACCCCATGAATACAATCCCGGCCCTGTTTCCCAGCCCCACGGCCATTGCAGAGTCATGAAGTCATCGCAGCTGCGCCTACAGCCCAGGGAACAGGCAAGGCGGGAACGCGCTGGCCGGCCGCCCAGCCCCCAGCCGGGAACGTCCGCGCTGCGCGCAGAGCTGCAGGGGAAGCGAGAGCCTGGCGTCGGCGCGGAGCCGGGGGAGAAACAGATCCACACCCGAGGACTGGCCAGCGGTTTACCTCTGGGCCTCCTGGGCAGGGCCCGCCAGACTCCAGCCATCTCCCAGGTGGAATGTGTGGGAGGACGGGCTCCCACGTGCCGCCTCGGCGTGGGGCGCAGTCCCCGCGACAGACCCGCCGTGTGAGCGGAGTTTAAGAACTGGGGCCTTGCGAGCAGTGCCCAGGCGGGAGGCCCGGCCTCCTGCTCAGTCGGTGCCAGTGGAAAAAGCGACGTAAGTGCCAGATCTCCAGAGAGCAAGTCGTGGGCCGGGGCTTTACAATCTGTTTCATGAGTCGTTCTCCAAGCATGCCTGGCAGTGGAATTTCTTCATTAGTGCCTCGGCAAGCAGATGGGAGCCTGAGCGCCGGGGCCTTCCCAGGGAGCACAGAGGCCGCTCCGCAAGCAGGTGGCTGCCCCCCGCATTATGGGCGGGCTCTGGGGTTGACGTAGCTCGGATGGTTAAACGGCCTCCCCTGCTCTCTTGGCTGCCGTAGTCCTATGTGCGGGTTTGGTGCCAGTTTCACACCTAGACCCTCATTCTACACTTCCCTGATTCCATAAGGAATGCCCGCCCGCGCTGGATCCCACGCTGTCTTTCTGTGGTACCAAGGACTCCGTGTGCTATGAGCAGCAAAGGGCCACACAGTCTGAATTGCTGGAAGTTTCTTTGTCCTGGGGAACAGGCTCCATCCTAATGGAGACCAGGAGAGGTAGAGCAAGGGGATGCAGGGGCTGAGTATGGATAAGGAGCAAAGTTGCCGGCAGGCCGAATGGCACAGACTGGGTGTTCCAGCGGAGGGTTAGCTAGTTAGCATTTCCCACTGATAGAAACCCTTGGAGATGCTTTACGGTGTGACTCCACCTTTCTTCCTCAGGTATCAGCTTCCTTTCTGTTACCACTAACTCCGCTTACTTCCAGCCACAGCTGTGGTCTCACCCTCTCCAACCTGAGAAACAGGGTGAAGGCTCCTAGTTTGTCTCAGAGGCTCTGCCCAGCAATCCTTTTGAAACTGGGGTTGTCACTGAGAAATAAAAATAAAATCCTAAGCCCCCAAAGTAACTGAATGGACCCCCTCTTGGCCAAGGGGGTCCCAGAGAAACCTTAAAACCTGAGTTCCTAGCCGCAGTGGGAGAAGAGGTCGGACACGCCTCCTTATACCCTCCTCTGTCCTTAACCAACATCAGGCTTTCTTCCCTAGGGACTAAACAGAAACCAGCACTTTTGGAAAGACTTGTTCCATGGCTGATTTCAACCAACCTCGTGACTGCCCGTCCCTTTTGTGGTTTTGAAACAACTGGCCAGCATTCCTTCCTGAGAAGAGACCACAGGCCACAGAGTGGTTCTGGCCAGTCTACAGAGCCTGCGCACAGTGGGCCTTCATGTCCTCTGCTTCATCTTTTGACATCAGAGGGCCAAAATCTGCACCCTTGGATCATGCTAATGCTGCTGTTTTTTGAAGATCGGACGGTGAATTGCCATGAAGCTCAGTTGCACATGCACATGTTTCTCCTTTCGTAAGTATTCGTGGCTCTTCCTATAGCTTGTGAGATATTTATATTTGGCCCCACTCGGTACAAATTCCTGTTCCCTTCACCCTTCCCTGGAAGTGCTTGCTGTTGGCTTCTGCCTGAGGCTATGCTTAGCAGCCTGCAAGATAGCCACCTGCAGGCTGCAACCCTTTATGAGAAATAAAGCTCTCCTCTCCAAATTTATGAACCTCATCCTTCTTCTGTTGGCATTATTGAGGAAGGCTTTGAGAATGAGAAGGATGCTAGGGTTTGAATGTTTATGTCCCCCCAAAATTTACATGTTGAAATCCTAAGCCCGAATGTGATGGTATTAGGAAGTGGGGGCTTTGGGAGGTGATTAAGGCATGAAGGTGGAGCCCATATGAATGGGGTTAGTGCCCTTATAACAGAGGCCCCAAAGAGCTGCCACCACCCTTGTGAGGACACAGGGAGTAGGTGCCATCTATGAACCAGGAAACAAACCCTCACCAGACACTGAATCTGCTGGTGCCTTGATCTTGAACTTCCCAGCCTCTAGAACTGTGAGAGATAAATTTCTGCTGTTTATAAGCCACCCAGTCTGTTTTTCTATTAGAGCAGCCCCAGCTGAATAAGGCAGGAGCTTTCCATCCCAGTCTCTGCAGGCCTCAGCTCCACACTCCTCTAGCACCACCTTCCTTCTTCATGAACATGGAGCGTCATGGGGCCTCCACATGTCCCCCAATCCCTCTAGCATTTTGGTTTCACAAGGAAAGACAAAGGAAAGAAAGATTGCAGAGAAGCAGCACAGAGAAGCCATCCTCCCAGGCGTTGGGTGTGAAGTACAGGAGAGAGGAAGGAGGGTGTGGGGGGTTGTTGCTGAGGACCCCCCCTTGAGCTGGGGGGTGGAGCTGGGAAAGTTTGGAATGGCCCTGCTCACTGTCTCCTCTTCTTCCCTCTCCGCACTCCCTGGGACAGTGCTGCTCCCTCACACCCCATGCCCGAGGGTGGGGACAGAGGACAGGGTGGGGTTGTCACTTGGGCAGCATCAGAAAGAAGAAATTAGAAGTTCCTAGGAGATGGCTGAGACACACATGAGAGACAGCCCTGGAAAGTGGCCCACACATCCCTTTCAGGGGCCTCTCCTCTCCCCTACCTGAAGGAGCTTCATAAATGAATGACGGCTTAAATTGTTTTAAAAAATAGAGTGAAAAAACCTACAGTGTTTATGTCCCGAAAGAGGAGTTTTTGACAAAGAACTGAGAAAGCACAATAAATGTGGTTTTGCAGTAGCATGCAAAGTGGTAAGCATGGAGTAGCTTTGTACTGTGAATTTATGTTCGAAAAATTGTAAATACTCATTATAAAAAGAAAAATCACTCAGCCACACATGAAAAGAGTGAGCTCTATAACCATATATTGGCTATAACTTGGGTGTTTCCCAAAAGGAAACTACAGGCCCAAACCAGACCCTCGAGAACACTGTCCCACTGGCTTCAGCTTAACTCACCAAAGATTGCAGCTATTGTTGATGTTGTGATTTACAGTAGCCAGCAGTGAACCCCATGGAAGGCAAGAATGAAAGCTGAACAGCAAGAACACTGCTGTGTCTTTGTAAATTCAGCTTCGTGGCTCAGACGCAATAAAGCACACTTCCTCTCATTCTCCTCCAAAGCTACTGACAAAACACCGAGAACAACAGGAAGCAAACAGCAACAAGTGGATTTCACAGACTAGGAAACTCCACATCTGGTGACATGGCTTCCTGCCACCTGGTCCTCCTCTAAGAGCAGAAAAATCATCATTCTTTCTGTCCTAATTATATTTTTGAGATCATGACGTAGAAGTTTCCTTGAATCCTTGAAATTTATTAATACTTAACAACTGTGTATTGCCCATGATGATCACATGATCAGTGACCCCACGCATTGTTAGAACCCTACTCTTGCACCCAACAGTTCTGGAATGGACATCACATTTGCTTTTAAGACAAACCCATAGCACAAGATAGCTCATACTATCTTTCCAGTGAGACCATGAGTTGCTCAAAGACAGAGAACATATTCTAACCACATCCACTTTCACTTTGATCTGAGGATGATGCATGCATTAGGGTCAGAATTCAAATACTAGTTCCCTTCACATTCCTAAAAATGTTAACTCACCAAACTTCCATGTATACCTGGATTCTACATAAACAAAATGCTTCCTGTGAATTCATAGGAGCTGTGGGGATTCAAGTAACGGAAGGAGGCCTGTGTGTGTGAAGGTGGGAGATGGAAGCAGGAAAGAGACGAGAGCACATCAGGCCCTTTGAGCTCTACCCTGGAAGATCTGCTTCCTTGGGGAAAGAGCCCTGGAGGATGCCCCTGGTGCCAGGTGTGTTTCAGAATATGGGAAGTGTGAGAAACCAGTATTGGCACCTGTCAGTTGCATGCCATGCCAACACTGATATTGGGCATGTTCTTTCTTTGGCCTAAGATGGACTCTCCCATCTTCTTGAGCCTTAAGAATATTACATTGAGTTCTTCAAGAAGTAGCCTTCAGAAATGTGAGAATTTTCATCTCATCCTTTATCCTCAAGACAATGTTGCAAAGACTCCTAAGGAGTTCATTCAAGGGGGTTGAAGGGGGAGTGGCTGAGGCTTTGGCTTTGCATAATCTCATAAATTGAAGTATATATAGCATTATATTTAAAAAGTTTCATTTGCTAAAAAATGCAAATTGTTTCTCTATTCTATAGAATACAATTAATTTTTAATGCCTCCTGTATGGCACGTGGGAACACAAACTGCAGTTTTCTCTCCAGATGTGTATAGGTTAGCCAGGTAAGAACATGTATATGTCCAGATCATTACAGTCTAAGACAGATATGGGAAGGCCCTGCTTTAAGTCCTCACAATCTAGAGCTTTCCGCAGTCACTGAGGGATGATAAGCAACGTCAAGGGAATTGTCTTTTGTTGTCTGGGAACCAACCTTTGGTCTCTGTCACATCCTACTGGGTTTAGTAAGGCTCCCAGTGTGCATCAGGGACAGGAGAGGCAGTGGGCTGCTCTGTCTGGCCTCTTGCACTAGCAGACAGGACCCGGCCGTTTTTGCCTTATTTAGAAATATACTTGTTTTATTACGACACTGACAGTTTGTTAGCACAGAGAGAGACAGAGAGGCTCACAATGTTTGAGTCCCTTATCTCGCATTGTTTATGTTCTTAAAATAATTTAATTAGTCTAATAAACAAAAGCATTTTGAACTCATAAACAAAGAGAGCTCAAAAAAATTAAATGTCCCAAAAGGCAAAAAGAATAGAAAAGTCAAATCATTCCAAGTCATTCTCTCACCCTCTGTTTTGCATATTCCTGCAAGCTCAGTGCCTAAGAGCCAAAGGGACTTCTAAAATATGTGTTCATTTCCTCATTTTGTTAAGATTTTATGGCTGAGTAATACTCCATGGGATACATACACCACCTTTTATTATAGGGTGCAGTGCGTACTTTCTGGGGGATGGGCATGCTTGCAGCTCTGACTTGGGTGGTGCAAAGGCAATATATGTAACCAAAGTGTTTGTACCCCCATAATATTCTGAAATTTAAAAAAAATTTGCTAAAAAAAAAAATTTTAATAGGACCTTGGAAGCCTTCTAGATGAATCAGTATTTAAACTGGTGCTATTAATAGATGCCATGACTGTGTCCACCGTCTTAACTGACTCTCTACAAAGACAAATTGGAAAGGAAAGCCAAATGTAAGGTTATATTTTATAAAGCAGTTTTCTATACATGGATTGATTAGATTTTAAAGCAGGAAGAATTTAAAACTCTAAAGCTAAAGGGAGATTTCTGAAAGAACAAAAAGAAAGGGTTACATAATTCTGAGTTTACACAATCAACATAAGCAGACTCTATCATTTTAATCTTCTATATTATTAATGTCTCTGACATTTTATCATTATAAACTCTTTAATCCATAAATGACTGGGAACAGTGTCAATATATTTATAATCATTACCCCTGCACTGCACTCTCATCTCTGCACTTCAATAATATAAATGCAGTTTATGAATTATGGGTGTAAATGTAAACCAATGGAATATAAATTATTGTGGGGACAAATCTTCTACCTACAGTAGTTATATATTTTATGCAGTTACTATTAGCTAACATGGTTTAAATATTAATTACATGGTAATCATATACTAAGAATTTCAAGTGAATTATCTCTTAATCCACCATAGACCTATGTGGTAGATACAATTGTTCCTTCATTTTATAGAGGTTTGGAGTTTGCCCAATGAACATGGCTGAAAGGGGTGGAGCCAGCCGTGAGCCCAGCCTCTCTGACTCCAAAGGCAATTAGCTCCCACACTGTCCTGTGGGATGGTGAAGAGGTTGTATGGAGATATGATTGACTGGAATATTATTACAGCAGTGATTATTAGGAAAGCTGATGATTCGCCATTGTTTTTGACATGTCTCAAATTTTGTCTGATAAATCCTCATCATCCATATCAGTCACAGTTCAATCAGATAAGCAGATTCACTGGGAGGTAATACATGTATTTTTGAGTATATATATAAAATATATATGTGTATATACACACACACAAATATACACATATACACATGTTTTGTATCAATTTCTGTAAGGCTGTTGTTCACAAGGCAGGCAGTGGGGAAGCAAGGATGATCTGGAACCCATGAGGACAGACTGAAACTCATGTCAATTCTTGCTGCCTCTGGCTTTGACAGTGTGGGTATCCTACAGGAAAAGCTGGTGCCCTTTGTCACAGAGTTGGCCCAGGAGTTAGAGGGGCTGGAGCAGGATCGGGGAAGGAGGAGTGGTTGCAGGCCTGGCTGCTGCCCCACATCAACAAGATGAGCCAGTGACAAGCAACAATCTGTGTGAGCTACAAAAAGGCTGCTCCTTTACTTCCAGCCTCCAGATTTTCCTCAAGAGTCTTTTTTGTGGCCTACTCTAAGGAGAAACATGCTGGAGAGAGAATTCTGGGAAATGTAGCTCTGTCTAGGCAAGTTGACACAAAGCCACCACACTAAGGTGCACTAAACGTGCAGAGAGCCATGGAGCATGGCTCCTGCTTTCAAGAGGCCAACTATCTGGAGGTGTTAGGGGAAAGAGAAACATGGTTAGATAATATCAACACAGGTATTATAACAAGTATTATGCTAAGTGCACCCAGGGTGCAATAGGAGTCCACAAAAGTGGCCCACCCTACCCAAGCTGGAATTTCAGGAGAGCTTTCTGGAGGATGTGGTGTGTAAGCGGTCTTAAAGAATGAAGTAAGAGTTGGCTAAGAGAAAGAGTAGTAGGGATTTTAAAGTGGATAGGGGAGAAAATAAGTATTAAGATCTATGGTAGAGGTAGGATAGAGAGATTTATAAGCAATAATTATGGGAAGCTGGGAGTAGAAGGAAAAGATGTTGGAGAAGTTAGTGTTGCAAATCCTGGAAAATGTATGCATGGCATTCTAGGTAGCTTAGACTTCACTTTCTTGTAACTGAGGAGCAATTCAAGAGTTATACAACATGAAAATGAAATGGTCATTGAGGTGGTCTCCAAGATAACCAACTCACTGGCTTTCTTCCCTATACATGTATACTGCTCATCACATTAAAAGGCAAAGTCCAGCATCCCCCCCACCCCACCCCTTGAATTTCGGCTGGCCTAAGCAACTGCTTGACTAAGGGAAGATAACAAAAGTGACATTCCGACAGTACGTCTTAAGAAATCTTTCAGCTTCTGCCTAGGTCTCTTGGAATGCTTACTCTCGGAATATGACGTCTCCTCTTAGAAGCAAACTTCCATGCTGTCAGGGTTTAAACCACATGAAGATGCCACATATAGTGCTCTGGTCAGTCACTCCAGCTGAGCTCCCAGTCATAACTGTAATGTGCATTGCCGTCACGAACGTCCGGCCAAGTCAAGCCTTTAGACTTCCATTGCTAGTCACCATCTAAATGCAACTGCCTGAAATACCCCAAATGAGAATTATCCCCCATGGACTCCCAGAATTTGAGGGATAATCATAAATTCTTTTAGACATCCAAGTTTTCATGGGGGTTGTTAAATAGCAATAGATAACCAGAATTGCCATGTTTATGTTTTGGGTGGCTTTTTTTTGAAAGGACATGGGGAAGACACTTCAAATACAGCTTATTGACTTAAAAAAGATAAAATGAAAGTAGGGAGACCTGGTAGAAATCCATTGCCATAACCAAAGAAAAAGATATGAGAGCATAAGCCTAAAAGTATCAGTTCAGATAAAGAGGAAAAGCTGGATTCTAGAAACAGGAAGCAGAATTAATAAGCTTTATGACAACTAAAGGGTGAAGAAGAGAGGGAGAGTCAAAGTGTTCTGTGTGTTTCTTGTACAACTGGGTGGAAGCTGGCTATTTCAATCACGAAGACCTAGGATATTGAAGGGGAATCAGATGGGATAGAGGAAGGATTATTATGATGTGTCTAGGTGTATGGTTAATTTTATGCATCAACTTGACTGGGCTATGGGATGCCCAGATAGCTGGTTAAATATTATTTCTCAGTGTGTCTGTGAGGATGTCTCAAAAGAGATCATCATTAGAGTCAGAAAACTGCATTAAGAAGAACCATCCTCACCAATGTGGGTGGGCATCATCCAATTCTTTGAGTACCCGAATAGAACAAAAAAGCAGAGAAAGGGTAAATTATCTCTTTGTCTCTCTCTCTCCCTCTTTCTGCTTGAGCTGATACAATGGCCTTCTCTTGACCTAGACATTGGCACTCCTGGTTCTCAGGCTTTTAGACTCAGACTGGGACCTGTACGATTAACCCCCTAATTTTCAGGCTTTTCTATTTGAACTGAATCATATCATTAGTTTTCCTGGTTCTCCAGTTTGCAAATGGCAGATCATCAACTGGACTTCTCAGCCTCCATAACCACATGAGCCAATCCCTATAATAATTCTATTTTTATCTATCTGTCTCCCCATCCATCCATTCTATTGGTTCTGTTTCTCTGGAGAACCTTGTAGGAAATATCCAGATTAACAAGTTCAAGAGAAAGTTTGGTTTAGGAGGTCTTTGCACTCATGAAAGACCATGAAAATGGAGAAAATAATTCAAGGAGAGCAAAGTGTATCTTCAAGGAGATGCAAAGTGAGTTATGAAATAGACCAAGGATGAACCTCTTGAGTAAACCTATACCCAAATCCTCTTCCATAGAATAACTGCATAAACTTGGGCAAATGACATGACATTTCTCAGTTTCCACATTCCAAAAATGGATTTCAAAGAGAATTAAATGTGATAATGCATTCCAACTACCTGGCCAAGAACCTGGTATAGGAACTCAGTACAGATTGGAGTTAGTTATTAATCAACAGCATCATCATATCATCATCACTTATGTTGAAGGGATGGTGGGCTGCGAAGAAATCCATGACGGAGATGAAGAACTACTAGGGAGGTGGGAGGGAAAGGAGAAGACTGTCACAGAGCAAAAGAGTGGAGAGTCTTGAGAAAGAGTCAGAAGTCTGGGGGACCAGAATGTTCTCACTGGAGCTGGCAATGTTCAGGTTGTTGAGGACCTTGATGAACTTTTGATAAAGTGGTAAGAGTAAAGGAAAGCTGAGGTGAGATATGAAGCTGAGGGAGGATATGAAGACTCATAGATTATTCTTTCAAGAAATTTTTCTGGGAAAAAAAGAAGAGCCAGAGGAGAGTAGCAGGATGCAGGGAATTTTTATTAGTTTGTTCTTGCCGTTGTTCACATGCTGTTTTTTGTTTGTTAAAGAGGGAGAGTTGTGAGTATAAAAGAACTTAGAAATAGAGCAAAACTGGAATTGATCCATGTGAAAGCTTTGACTGAGAATAGAATTGAGCCCTGCAGGGGTAGACTTCAAGCCTTGGCAGGTAAGCAAGTGTTTGAGACACAGCTGGCTTGGAGATGGGGCCCTTTCGTTGGTTGGCAGGATTCAGGGAGCATGATTTGGAAGAGGCATAATAATGTGAAATTCAACTACTTAGTGGGGGAGGAAACTTTGCATATTATGAGGCAGTTATGAAAGTATTTCCTTTCTATGGGCTTAAATGGCATTGCCTTTGAGAATTAATGTTTGTCCTCAGGAGGTAAGTGTGGGGACTGATTCAGCAGTTACTACCTAGATAACCATGGTTTATGTGCCATGTAAGCCTTCAATTCACCTTGGCAGGTGAGATGTGGAGCCTGAGTTAGGAGATCCTACAGCCCCTGACATGTGGGGAGGTGGGAGTAGGAAAGCATCACTGGCCACAATCCAAACTGAGTGCCCTAGGCCTGCAGAAATGGCCTGCTGGAGTTTTCAGGGAGCAGGGAGGTAGAGCAGGTAAGGGATAGATTCTGGGATTCAGTTTCGTGAAAAGTGGATAGATCTCCACAACTCCACAACTTAGTCTCTAGACTAAATGGAATACGCATGTTCCACCCTATTCCTCCCAGTAATTCTAACAAAAAGCTCTGCACAAAATTCATAAGCAACTGACAGAAGACTCTGAAGGTAGAGGGAAAAAAAATAGACGGCCAATTCCTCCAGTCTCAAGGAACCATCCAGCAGAGAGTGTCCTGGGTTTTGTTTGCTTGTTTGCTTTGTTTTGTTCATTATTTTTTGCCTCCTGTATATGGCAGCCTGGACTCTGACGAGGCCTATAACCCAGAAACACAGACAAATGGGTACAGATTAAAAATCTCAAGAAAAGTCTTCTTTTTTTTAGCCAAAAATCATTTTGACCATATCTGCCCTACTACAGGCAAACAGCGCACACACAAAGCCTAATTCCTCTCCCCTCACCAGGTGCTTCTGATGGGAGGCTGTGGATGGAGCCCACTTATCCGTCTTTCCTCTTGCATTAAGGAGAGGACAACTAGAGGGCAACTCCTTCTCCCAACTAGAGAGTGGAGGAAGATTATGTAGAGCGGAGAACTAGAAAATGTGATTTTCTAAATCCATGTGTGAAATTCTAGGCAGAACTCTGCCCTATGCACAAAACAGACAGGAAACAACACAGGAATAGATTTAAGGGGTCAGAAAAACTAAACACTTGTCTGAAACACCACGTGGGTTTCAGATTAGGTAGGGCTCAGGAAAGCACCCAAGTGGGGCAGACCAGAATAGGACAGCAAAGGCTTTGAAAACAAAATGGAAATTTAAGCGACAGCCCACAAAGTGGACCAGAACATGCATTCTGAACTTACCAGTTCAACTGTCTGCTAAAATCAAAGATTTAAATAGGAACCAGAATAACATAATATACTCAAAATGTCTAGGATGCAATCCAAAATCTCATCACACTGAGAACCATAAAAATCTCAACTTGAAAGAGAAAAGATAATCTTAAACACTGAGATGACACAGATGTCGAAATTATCTGGTGAGAATTATAAAGCATTTGTTATACAAAATGCTCTAATTTTAAAGCAATTATAAATGCTTAAAAATGACAAAATAGAAAGTCACAGCAAAGAGATAGAAAATGTAAGGAAAAACCAAGTAAAAATTTTGAAACTGGAAAATACAATAACCATATTATTTTTTAAAAAATCACTAGATGGGCTCAACAGTAGGAATTCATAAGGAAAGACCAACAACCCTGCAGAAAAATGGGCAAAGAATATGAAAAGTTTATAGAAAAGGAAATACGGATACTCTTACACATATAAAAAGATGTTCAACCTCACTCATAATAAGAAAAATAAAAATTAAAACTACACTGAGTTACTGATTTTTATTAACATCTGTCAGACTAGCAAAACCCAAGGTATGAATATGCATTATAAGAATGTGGAAAATTCTCATAAATTGTTTGCAAGCATCCAGAAAAATTTGGTTGTCTCTCTAAAATCCACAAACCATTTGGCCCTGTAATTCCACTGTTAGAAATTTATCCTATAGAAAACTTGCGTATGGATGAAACGACATATGTGCAGTATTATTCCCGGCTAGATTGTTGGTAATCACAAAGGACTAGAAACAATTTAATGCCCATCAACTAGTTTAACACTAGTTAAATTAATTCTTACATACCCATACAATGGAAAATTATAAAACTACAAAAAAAAAAAAAAGAATGAAGCCCTCCCTATAACTTGTTATCACAGAATAAATAAAAAGAGAGACAATGATCTGTATTCGCATGTATGTGTATATACACAATGAAACTTTGAAAGGACAGGTACCAGCAAGTGGCTGCCCAGGGCAGAGGGGACGGGAGGAATCGAACGGTATGCCTATTTATATGTTCTGGTTATTGAAACACGTGAACGCATTGCCTATCAAAAAAAAAAGCCAATTAAAAGAAAACACACAAAGAAAGAACAGAAATAGTCCTTAATGTCCTATGCCAGGGCTTTATCATAGCGGTCCCTTTATGTCTGAATGAGGTAAACCTAGCCAGTGTGTCAATTAACTCGGCTTACTATTGAGCCAATGATATTAAGTGACTTAATATGAGCAGGGGATATAGTTTCATCTGAGGCCGTGTTAGATGCCTTCCGTGATATTAACGAAGAAGAAGAGCCCCTGAATCACCAGGGACACTGGTCAGGATGAAAAACGTTTTATCGTGAACACTTTCTCTTGGTGGCCTGGGCCGCTGGGGGCTGGAGGCTTGCCTGTTTCCGCCTCACAGCAGCTCCACCTTACTGCTTTCTGCTCATCACACAGGGCCTCCCTGCATGCTCTGATGAGATTTCCTTTCTGCAAACACCGTAAGGCTGATGACTAGTCACCCAGCTCCCAGTTCTCCGGTTCTGCATGTACGGTTTCCTAGGGAAACGGGGCAGAGCACATGAGTTCCTCCATTGCCCTCTCATCTTCCAGGCACCCAAAAGCAAAAGCTCACAAGACTGACCCTGAGCACCTGTCACATGGGAAGTGCTTCCTCCCCTGGCTCAGGAATTTGGTTTTGGCTTTTGTCAGGGTCACTCAGCCCTCATTGAAAGACAGAGTTTGAGGACAGGGATCTCTCCTCAGACAGCCCTGACCCTTATTACACAGCCACAAATGACAAATGCCATCACTTTCCATAAGAGGATCAAGTTGCTTTTCTGAAATCACAAGGAGTCCCTGATGTGAGCTGCCTTTCTCACCAGGGCACATGTGGCCGGCACAGCTGCTCCCATCTGTTACTCTGTCTGACACACGGGGACAGCTGTTGAAGGAGCATGCCTCTTTGTTCCACTGAGCTCTTGGTTTAGCCCAACTTTTGAATCCAGGTGATACTCCCTGATTGGCAAACAAAAGCCACAGGAATAAGACAAAAAAGACTGGTCCTTGCAGAGCCTGGCTCCAGTCATTTAAAATGAAATCAATCTCACTTCTCCCCTTTTCCCTCAGTGTCTAAAATAATATTTGAAGCCCTGCTCGCTCTCTTTGGAGAACTGCCAATGACTTTGAGGCATGTAGTGAAGCTATATTTCAAGAGACGATTACACGCAGGACTTCTGAAAAGTGATTCTCACTGAGGAATAATATACGATATGGATTTAATAATCTGCCATGCTTCTCTTAGAAAACTCTTATTTCCTCTCTCCTCCATAGAAGGAATCTCTCGTCCATAGAAGTGATTGTTAGTCTATAGTGGTTTTTTAATTCTGTAAACTGTTATCAATGGTGAGTTTTGAAAGAAACAAACTGCACACATTCTTAGATTTTCTGTTTTTGCCATTGACTACAGTAAATGTTTTCAAGAAATCTCTCTCCATGTTTTGTGAATTGAAAAATAATGAAAAAAATTCGTTTTATTACATTGAAGTCATGGGTAAAATGTATAATCTTGGAGAAAGCACGACAAAAAACCCACTTGTCTGTTTTCCCCATTCTGATTACAGTTATATAACCAATTATTAAGTTTGACACACTCCCCCTTCCACAATCTGGAGAAATGTCATCACTCTTTTTAAAAAATATTATAAAATTTTTTTTTCAAAATATTAAGGGAGTACAAATGTTTTTGTTGTAAGGGTACATGATATAATGCTCAAGTTAGGACTTTTAGTGTTGCCCGTTACCAGAATACTGTTCATTGTACCCAATAGGTAAGTTTTTATTACTCAACCCCCTCCCTCCTTACTTGTTTCCAATGACCTTGATATCTCTTTGTGTCCATGTGTAACCATCGTTTAGCTCCCAATGGTTAGTGAGAACATGTGGCGTTTGTTTTCCGTTCGTGAGATATTTCACTTAGGATAACGATCTCCAGTTCCATCCAAGTTGCTGCAAAAAACATTATTTCATTCCTTTCTGTGACTGAGTAGTACATCATGGTGTGGATATATATATATATACACGCATTCACCACATTTTCTTTATTCACTCATGTATTGATGGACACTTAGGTTGATTCTATATCTTTACAATTGTGAATTATGCCGCAATAAGCATTCAAGTGTGTCTTTTTTTTTTTTTTTTGAGACAGAGTCTCACTCTTTTGCCCGGACTAGAGTGAGTTCCGTGGCAACCTCCTAGCTCAGCAGCAACCTCAGTTTCCTGGGCTCAAGCGATCCTTCTGCCTGAGCCTCCCGAGTAGCTGGGACTACAGGCATGCACCACCATGCTTAATTTAGCATGCCTAAAATAGCACCACCAGCTAATTTTTTCTATATATTTTTAGCTTTCCAATTAATTTCTTTCTATTTTTGGTAGAGACGGGGTCTCGCTCTTCCTCAGGCTGGTCTCAAAACTCCTGAGCTCAAACAATCCGCCCGTCTCGGCCTCCCAGAGTGCTAGGATTACAGGCGTGAGCCACCGCGCCCGGCCCAAGTGTGTCTTTTTGATAAAATGACTTCTTTTCCTTTAGATAGTTACCCAGTAGTGGGATTTCTGGATCAAATGGTAGGTCTACTTTTATTTCTTTGAGGAATGTCCACTTTGTTTTCCATAGAGGCTGTACTAATTTGCAGTCCCAACAACGGCATGTAAGCATTTCTTTTTCTCTGCATCTATGCCAGCATATTTTGCTTTTTGACTTTTTAGGGAAATTCTGACAGGAATAAGGTGGTATCTCATTGTGGTTATAATTTGAATGTCCCTGATGATTAGTGATGTTGAATATTTTTCATGTGTTTGTTGGCCATTTGTCTATCTTCTTTTGAAAAACTTCTGTTCCTGTCTTTTGCCCACTTTTTGATGGGGTTGTTAGTTTGATTTTTTTTCCTTCTGATATGTTTGAGTTCTTTGTAGATTCTCAATATAAGTCCTTTGTAGGATGAATAGTTTGCAAATATTTTCTCCCATTCCATAGATTATCCATTTACTCTGTTATTTCCTTTGCTAGGCAGAAGCTTTTTAATTTAATTAAGTCACAATGATTTATTTTTGTTGTTGCTGTATTCGCCTTTGGGGTTTTAGTCATAAATGCTTTGTCTAGGCCTATGTCTAGAAAACTTTTTTCTACCTTTTCTTCTAGAATTTTAATGGTTTTATGCCTTACATTTAAGTCTTTAATCCACCTTGAATTAATTTTTGTATATGACAAAACATAGGGGTACTCTTTCATTCTTCTGGATGTGGCTATCCAATTTTTCCAGCACTATTTATTGAATAGGGCATACTTTTGCCAGTGTATGTTTTTCTCTGCTTTGTCAAACATCAGTTGATCATAGCAATATAGTTTTATTTCTGGTTCTCCATTGTGTTCCATTGGTTTATGTCTCTACTTTGATACTAGTACCATGCTGTTATGGTTACTATAGTCTTGTCGTATAATTTGAAGTTAGATAATGTACTGCCTCCAGATTTGTTCTTTTTACTTAAGATCACCTTGGCCATTCAGGCTCTTTTTGGGTTCCAAATGAAGTTTAGGATTATTTTTTTCTACATCTATGGAATATGACATTGGTATTTTGATGGGAATTGCATTGAATCTGTAAATGATTTTGGACAATATGGATATTTTAATGATATTGATTCTACCAATCCATGAGCAGGAGATGTTTTCCGTTTTTTTGTGTCACTTACAGTTTCTTTTATCAGTGTTTTGCAGTTGTCCTTATAGAAATCGTTCATCTCCTTCACTAAGTTTGTTCCAAAGGGTTTTATTTTCTTTATAGCTATTATAAATGGTATTGAGTCCTTGATTTGACTCTCAGCTTGACTGATTTTGATATTATAGAAATGCTACTGATTTGTGTACATTGCTTTTGTAACCTAAGACTTTGCTGACTTTATTTTTCAATTCTAGGAGACTTTTGGTGGAGTCTTTAGGGTTTTCTAGATACAAGATCATGTCATCAGTGAACAGGGATAGTTTGACCTCCTCTTTTCCAATTTAGATACCCTTTATTTATTTCTTTTGCCTAATTGCTCTGACTAGGACTTTCAGTACTATGTTGAATGGAAGTGGTGACAGTGGGCACCCTTTTATTGTTCCAGTTCTTAGGAGGAATGCTTTCAACTTTTCCCAATTCAGTATGATGTTGACTATGGGTTTGTCATATATGGCTTTTATAATTTTGAGGTATATTCTTTCTATGCCTAGTTTGTTAAGGGTTTTTATCATGAAAGGGTGCTGGATTTTCTTGAATGCTTTTTCTATGTCTACTGAGATGATCATATGTTCTTTGTTTTTTCTTCTGTGTATGTGGTGAATCACATTTATTGATTTATGTATATTGAACCATCCTTGCATCCAAGGGATGAAACCTACTTGATCATGTGGATTATCTTTTTGATGTGCTGTTCAATTTTGTTTGCTAGTGTTTTCTTGAGGATTTTTGCATCTATGTTCATGAGGGATATTGATCTGTAGTTTTCTTTTTTCGTTGTGTCCTTTTCTGGCTTTGGTATCAAGGTGATACTGGCTTCACAGAATGAGTTAGGGAGGATTCCCTCCTTCTTGATGTTATTGAATAATTTCTGTAGGATGAGTACCGGTTCTTCTTTGTAGGTCTGATAGACTTGGTCTGTGAATCCATCTGCTCTGGGGCTTTTGTTGTTATTGTTGGGAGATTTTTTATTTCTGCCCCAATATTGCTGCTCATTATTGGTCTATTCCAGATTTCTATTTCTTCCTGATTCAGGCTTGGGAGGTTTTGTGTTTCCAACAATTTATCTATTTCTCCAGGTTTTCTAGTTTGTGTGTATAGAGACTTTTGTAGTATTCACGGATGACATTTTGTATGTCTGTGGTATCAGTTGTAATGTGTCCTTTTTCATTTCTGTTTGAGCTTATTTGAATCCCATCTCTTCTGTTTTTGGTTAAACTTGCTAGTAGTCTATCAACTTTGTTTATTTTTTCAAAGAACCAATTTGTTTCATTGATCGTCTGCATTGCTTTTTGATTTTCATTTCATTTATTTCTATTCTGAGCTTTGTAATTTCTTTTCTTCTCTGGCTTTGTGTTTGATTTGTTCTTTTTCTAGTTCCTTGAGGTGTGACATCAGGTCATTAATTTGTGATCTTTCTGTCTTTTTGATGTGAGCATTTAAGCCTATGAATTGTCCCCTTAGCATGGCTTTTCCTGTATCCCGTGGATTTTGAAAGCATATGTCCCCTTTGTCATTCAGTACAATGAATCTTTTGATTTTCATCTTAATGTCATCACGAATCCAAGGATTGTTCAGTAGCAGGTTGTTTAATTTCTATGACTTTGTATGGATTTGAGAGTTTCTCTTGGAATTGATTACTCGTTTCATTCCACTGTGGTCTGAGAAGATGCATGGTATGGTTTTGGTTTTTCTGAATTTGCTGAAACATATTTTGTAGCGTAAGATATGATCAATATTAAAAAATGTCCCGTGCAGATGAGAATAATGTATATTCTATTGTTTTGGGATCGAGTGTTTTGTAAATGTCTATTAGTTCCATTTGTTCTAGAGTCCCATGTTTCTTTGCTGATTTTCTGATTCAAAGATTTGTCCAGTTCTGTCAGTGGTGCATTGAAGTCCCTGGCAATTATGATGTCACCATTTATTTCTTTGCTTAGATTTAGTAGAATTTGTTTTATGAATCTGGGAGCTCCTGTGTTAGGTGAATATGTATTTAGGACTGTTATGTCTTCCTGTGGAATTGCTCCATTTATCATTATATAATGACCGTCTTTGTCTTTTTTACCATTGTTGATTTAAAGTCTACTTGATATGAGAATGGCTATATCTGCTTACTTTTCATCTCCATTTGCATGGAATATTTTTTTCCATCCCTTTACCTTGAGTCTATGAGAGTCCTGTGAGATACATGGACTTCTTGGAGACAGCATAGACTTAGGTTGTGTTTCTTAGTCTATATCCTTTATGTGGAGCATTAAGACCATTCATATTTGGTGTTAATATTGAATTTGGGATACTGTTCTATTCATCACGTTGAATGATACCTTGTTGTTTTGTTTTCACTGCTGTACTACTGTTTTGTAGGAGCTGTGAACTTTAACGTTTTGGTGTTTTTATTCTTGAGGGTATCTATTGTTCTGTTCCATATATAGTGTATTTTCAAGTGCTTCCTATAGAACAGGTCTAGTAGTAATAAATTCTCTTTGTGTTTGCTTGTCTGGGAAAGTCTTTATTTCTCCATCATTTATGAAACTTAGTTTTGCAGGATACAAAATTCTTTGTTGGCCATTGTTCCATTTAAGAAGACTAAAAAAATGGGTTCCTAATCCCTTCTGGCTTGTAAGATCTCCTCTGAGATGTCTGCTGTTAGCATGATGGGCTTTCCTTTGTAAGTTAGTTGTTGTTTTCATCTTGGAGCTTGTAGAATTTTCTCCTTCACTTTGACTTTGGCCAAGTTGATGACTAGATGCATAAGTATTTAGGATTGTTATGTTCAAATAAGACTTGGAGATGTCTTATTTGCCATGAATCTTTTCAGTGTTTGATGACCATCTTGTATCTGGATATCTGAATCTCTGGTGATACCAGGGAAGTTTTCCTCAATAATTCCCTCAAATAGGTTTTGTTTACTTTTCACTTTTTCTTCTTTTCCTTCAGGGTTACTTAAAATTCTTATATTGGCTTATTTCACATAGTCCCACATTTCTCTGTGGGATTATTCATTCTTCTTTATTTTGCATCTTTTACTGACCGGGTTAGTTCAAAAGCCTTGTCTTCAAGCTCTGAAATTCTTTCTTCTGCTTGGTCTAGCCTGTTGTTAAAGCTTTCTGCTGTATTTTGGAATACCCTAAATGACTCTTTCATTTCTTTAAGTTCTGTTATATCTATTCTTGTCCTAACCTCTCTTTAGCAAGTTTTTCATTTTTTTATTCATGTCCTGAAATATTTTGGCTCCTCTGTGTTGGTTTTCAACTTGCTTATCAATCCTATTCATCTTATTTACCATCCATATTCTGAATCCATTTCTGAAATTTTAACAGTTTCCTTTTGGTTAGGGTCCATTGGTGTAGATCTATTGTAATCCCTTGGGGGTATTGAACTAGCTTGTTTTTCATGTTGCCAGAGTTCTTTTGCCAGCTCATTCTCATATGAAACCTCTTCTCTCAGCTCAGGGAAGATAGGTTTGTGGTTCACCTTTTCTCCTTTTCTGGAAACTCTCCTACTTAGTGAGAAGTCCCTAGATGACACAAATTTGTCCCGCCCTGGAAGATTGACCCAGCAGGAGTGGGACAGATGCACTGAAAGCCTGTAATACAACTATTCTCCATTGTCCTGTTCCCTTGTGGTTGTCATAGTCCATACTGCTGCTGGAGGATTTTTGTGTGGAGGGGTGAGTTGGTCCCCAGACCTCTGTTGGAAACTCAGGCAAAGGCTGGGCAAGTCCCTCTCTAAAGAGGCAGCTTGCTCTGCCCATGTCTCCCTGCAGTGGTGGCAGTGCCAGCTGTGTAAGACTATCTAGGCAGTGGCTGTGGGTGTCAGGGCTGCAGGTGTTCACACCACTCAGGACAAGGTGCAATGGTGGAACATGACAGGGGGAAGTTCGTGGCTAACGGGTCAGTGGCAGAGCATTGGACCTCAGGCATGGCATCAGGCAGCATATGGGACCATCAGGTGGGGGACCCAGCGGCACACGGAGCTACAGGGGCAGGGCCTCCAAAGGGCACACAGGATCATGGGTCTGGGCTTCCAGGTGGCTGAGGTTCTTTCCCCACACAGGTCATGCTGAGGCTATTTGCCATGGGACTTCTCGGGTGGGATTGACACCCCTGTTCAAACTTCCCAGTGGAGTGTCTGCTCTCCCTGCTCCCTCCCTGGCCAGGCAGGAGCAATGTGGAGGCAGTGTCAGCAAAACCAATCCCTATGTAGACTGGGCACTCTGACCCTGAGAGCTCAGAATGGCATCAATTGCAGTGACCCTGGAATAGAAGCCAGCAGGTCTCTGCTGTGCCTGCACTCTGGTGGAATGTTACTGCACAATCTCCAACCAGATCCCTGATCAGTATAGAGGCCTGGGGTGGTGGTGGTGGAGACCCTCTCACAGTTTGGATCACAGTGTCCATGAGGGGAGTGGAGAGCCCCAGGGTTCTTTTCTCTCACCCTTCCCCATGTGTGGATGCCTCCCCCAGGTTCCTTCCAATCTTGCCAAGTGGATCACCTCATCTCCCTCTCTTTCAGTTATAATGTCTCCTGTTTCTACTCTGATAATTTACAATGTTCTCTCCAAAAAGATCAATCTATGGGTGGGCATCTACTTGCAACTTTTAATCTGTAGCAGCATGTACAGGCTGCTTCTAGTCCATCATCTTGGCCAGATTCTCAATAAATACATTTTTAATTATATAATCATTATATTGATGCATCTTTATAAAATGTTCATTAAATACACAAAACCCCACAGTGTTGTTTGACCAACTCCTCTGTAAACTAAGTGTGACATATATGCTTCTAGATCTTTTTAATATACAAATATTTGTATATTTGTATACAAGTATTTATATGTATATACAACTACTATACAAACATAGAAACATAAATTTTAATTTTATGATTTTCTTTTGCATATATAGAATCACATTGTACATATTATTACACAACTTGTTGTTTAACTTAATATCATGGTGACATTTCTATTTCGGAACATGAAAATTAACCATGTTCTTTGGAACTACTGTGAAGTATATCATCCCATCTACAAATCACAATTTGTTAAACTCTTCCCCTATACATTTAGATGGTTTCCAATTTTTTCACTATTACAAATGATGTTTCAATGGACATTCTTGCACAAAGCTCCTTGTGCACATGAGTATTTTCCAAAAGGAAGTATCTAGATATCAAATTATTAGGTGAAATAATTCACATTTTTTATTTTAAAAGATGCTGCTAAATAGTAATAGTTATGGCTAAATAATATGTGACAAGCTCTATATTAACTTATATAATCGTCATAATTGATGATTAGGTACGATCATTACCCCTACTCTGAAATTGAGAAAACTGAGGCCCAGAGAAGTGAAGTAATTTGTCCAATGTCACACAGCAGGGAATAGTGGAACCAGAATTCAAATCCAAGCACCTAGCTCCAGAATCTATGCTGTTAGCCCTACAGTAGGCTGCCTCTTTCTAATATGCAACTGGACAGATATGTATATTATAAACTATATAAAAATATAGAAATTAAAAGAGATGATACAAATTAGGTAACATTTTAAATTTATTAATAGTCAAAAGCTTTTTCTTTCAATAAAATTATTATTAATAATGATCTTATAGTGAGAATAAAATGATTAAATATGCTCCCTTTTTACAACATTTGACTCTATACTTTTTGATAAAGTTGTTCAAAACTCTGATTCTAAGTTCAATTTATTGTCTGCCATAGTTGAAAATATTACCTCACAAAGTACATCATTGGCTGTACTGACTAAATCGTAATTTTCATTTTTAATTCCATCCACCCATTAGTCAAAACCTTTTCCTAAAATTTGGCCAGTAGATGTGCATTTTCCCATATATCAGTATATATTCATTGAAACGTAAACAGAACATTTCACTTTTTTGCATTCGTAACAAATTGGATTTAAAAATTTGGTACCTTGTTTCCAGTACAACCCTCATGAGTCTTTCTCTTGCTGTAAATGTAAGCCACTGCCCCAGCAAGAGGTGGAATTTATTCTTCTGGTCTCTTGAATTTTGGCTGGTTTGTGGCTGCGTTAACCAACAGAATGTGGTAAAAGTGATGCTGCCTAACTTCTGAGACTTGGTCGTGAGAACTCCATCACCTTTTGTCCATGTGTTAGGATTCTCCAGAGAAACGGAACCAGTGGGATATACAGTCGTCCTTTGGCGTCTGAGGGGACTGGTTCCCAGAGCTCCCAAGGATACCAAAATCAGTGGACGTTCAACTACCTTACATAAAATGGCATAGTATTTGAATATAACCGATGCATATCCTCCTGTATACTTTAAATCATCTTTAGATTACTTATAATACCTAATACTGTATTTTTTTTTGTATGTTTTTCTAAATGTTTTCTATCTGCAGAGGGTTGAATCTGTGGATGTGGAACCCACAGATATATGAAAAGTTTGCCATCTGTAAACTCGGAAAGCCAGTGTTGTACTTAAAAGGTCTGAGAACCAGAGAGCCAGTAGTGTAGATTCCAGTCTGAGTCTGAAGGTCTGAGAACCAGAATCACCAAGGCCAAGAAAAGAGCCCAACTCAAGCAGTCAGACAAAGTGTAAATTCAACCTCTCTGCCTTTTGTTCTATCCACCACAGTGGATGATGGCCATCCACACTGGCGAGGGCCATTCGTTTACTTAGTTCACCAATTCAAATGCTAATATATTCCAGAAACACCCTCACAGACACACTCAGAAATACTATTTAACTAGATAATGGCCACCCTGTGGCCTACTCAAGTCAACACACAAAATTGACCATCATGGCCTAAGAGAGCCAGTTGCCGTATGTGAAGTCTGACTACCCAGAGATTGCCGTGCTATGAGGAAGCCCAAACAATCTATGTGGAGACAGAAGGAAAGAGATGCCTGGCCAGGCCCTGACTGTTCCAGTCATCCTGGTCTAGACACCAGACATAGTGTGAAGATAACTTCAGCCTCACTCAACATCTGACTGCAGCTGTAGGAGAGACCCTCAAATGAGAACCATCTCCCTAAGCCTGTCTATACCCAGAACTGTGAGAGGTAATACAACACTATTTTAAGCCACTTAGTTTGGGAGTGGTTTGTTATGCACCAGTGGTTATCTAGAACAGAATTCTACTGAAACACCACATTTGGAAGACTTTACAATAGGTTAGAAAATTTTATTTCCACGTTTGCATTCAAGTATGCAGATACAAGCATTTTCTATGAGTATATCCATAAAGTTTTTGCAGAGCCATGATAGTAAGAAACATTTTTAAACATCCATTTCCAAAACGCTCTTTCATGGACAGAAGTTTCTGTTTTAAAAGGATTTTTTAATCACTTATTATTTAAAATGACTTTTCCTAATAACATCAGATTAAGTGCAATTTTTTTCCCCCCAAAACTATTTGCTAAGTGACATACTACTAATTAGGATTGTCATCACAGAAAAAGTCAGCCTTTTTATTACTTGTTATTGCAAAATAGTTTTGAGAAGAATACAAAAAGCCTTTGAACACTTTGCATAGACTCCTTAACTATTATCATTTTACGTTCGCTTTATCAGTCTCTCTAAATATGCACACATATTACTTTTTAATGAATAAATAAACAAATTGTAGACATGATGTGCCTTTATACCTAAATAGTTCAGTGTGTGTTCCCTATAAGTGAGGACATTCTCTTATAAAATCACAGTGCAATGATCAAAACTGAACTTAATGCTGATAGAACACTGTTATCTAATCTATAACCTTTATTCAAATTTTCCAGTTATTCCAATAGTGTCCTTTTATTTTTTAAAGAACAAGTGCCATAGTTAAATAATGTCCTTTTTAGTAAAAAATAAAAATAAAAATTTCATTTAGGGTCTAATCCGGAATCAAACACTGCATTTAATTGACATACCTTTTTTATCTCCTTTAATTTAAGATAGTTCCTTAATATTCCTTTGTTTCCCATGACCTTGCTGTTTTTGAAAAGTTCAAGCAATTTGAGTTTGTTTCCTCATGTTTGGAATCAGATTATGCATTTTTGGCAGGAATACCACAGAAGTCATTCTGTGCCCTTCTCAGTGCACCTCATCAAGGGACACATGATGTCATTTTGCTCCATTACCAATGACATTAACTTAGGTCACTGGGTTTAGATGGTATCTGTCATGTTCCTCTACTGTAAATTACCATTCACTTCTCTTTTTGTGTTTAATAGTATTTTGAGGGGAAATACTTTGAGACTATATCAATATTCTGTTCCTCATGAAATACTTACCCACAGTTTTAGAACTCATTAATGATTTTTGCCTTGAATCAATTATTACTCTGATAATTGCCAAATGCTAAGACAATTGTGCTTGAAAACTTATATTTTTATAAAATAAAAATATATGAGTCCTAATTTTGATAATTATTTTAAACATTTTACATGAGATAATCAGTGAACTTTTTAATTAAAGAAGTAATTTACTATTAAGAATATATCTTTCCCTATGCATATTTTCTTCAATGAGTCACAAAATGTTGGTGCTTCTGAATTTCATTTTTAAGATAATAGCTAAGAAATGCCATAAGTCAAAGGATATTAGACATTTTTCCTTTCTATCTACAACACAAACCTCCCACATGGCATAGTGTATTCTAACGAATGTTTCTCCATACCTTTGGCAATACCAAGTCATCTTCCAATAATATTTGCTAGCAAAGAAATGTATTTCAGCTTGTTTCAAAATTATTTTGTACAATAATTCAGCTATGTTATTTTACCATAGAGTGACAAACAAATATATGCTTTGGTCTTTAGTTATTAAATAAAAATTTCAAAAGGCTTTTAAATAATTATTATTAAGTTTATAAAATTTTGGAAAATAATGTAATGAGGTGTCATTAATTTGAATATCTAAATATTTCTATAGATTTTTGTCTTCTTGCTTTTAATGATTAATTATTAAATGTCTTATTCATGATTTTTGATATCAATAGGCTTATTAACTCTTATTAGTCATTTAAGATTCTTATTTTTAGAGCTATTTGCTAACATTATTGCATCTAAATCTAATTTTTCAATAATCTTCCTGATAATTTTCCTGCTTTTCACCAATTCCTTGTAAGATCTGGTTAGATTTCTGGAATTTTCCTTATATATACATTCAATTTTCATTATTTGCAGTAGTTACGTTCTATAAAGTTGCCACAATGAATTAGGAAATACTGAGCCATTGTTCCTAGGGGAAATACAAGGTTAGGTTCCTGTGAACCTCTGCTCACAATATTTTTATCAACCAATCAATATATAGCCTTGTTCAATGTGTGTTTCTGCTTAAAGACACCTTACTTAATATACTCACGGCCAACAGCACTGTAACTCATGTCTGAGCAAAGATTGTCTGATGCACGTTGTCTCCTCAAGACATAGCACAGCCTTCTTGCACTTAGGACCAATAGATGGCACGTCAGCACTGCACTTTAAATAGTAACATGCCCAATGAAAGGCACAAAAATGTGAGAAACATGGCATTAAAGACTCCCCAGAAAGGACACTTACAGCACGAAAGCTGAAACAAGAAGGCAGAGTTTCAACTTGTGTGACTTCAGTTGAGAATATGCAAGTCGGGTGACTCATATATTTCACTGCTGTGCACATGTCTGCAAACTACCACAAAAGTGCTGAGCACTGATTTTGGGATTACAAATAAATTTCAGCAAGTAGGCAAATTCACAAATATGGAATTCATAAATAATGAGGATTGACAGTATTTGTAGAGCAAAACACTCAAACCAGAAATAGAAAATGTTATATCTTCTTTTTTTCAATACTTTTTCATGCTTTTCTTGTTAGTATTATTTCCTACCCATGGTGTCTGCATTTGTTGAACTCATCGTCTATTTTCTGAGGACTTGTTTAGTTAAAACTAGATAACTCAGTCCCTCATTCTGCCTAACTAGGTATCTGTAATGTGAAAACTACACTATACCCATCATCTAAAGGGACTCAATGAGTGTAGGCACCATAGCGAATCCTTTTCCTCCCCCCAAATACCTCACATACACTTCACGATGCAACACCTTCTAACAGATAGATCAAGTGATACAACAGTGTCAATCCAAACAATAACTATCACGAAGTGAATTTCCTCATTAATTTATTAGATGAATGTACATTTACATAGAGACTTTGAGAGTTGAAGAGGAAGGTGAGAAATTTGGAAGTTTCTTCCTAATAGTCTTGATGGTACCAACCTAACCCAAGAGAGGGAACCAAAGACCACAGGCAGTGATGGAGTAACAGGGAACAAATTTATCCATCAACCTGAAACAACTACAAAACTAAACAAAACATATATAAAATTGTTTTCAAGACAATCAGACAAAAAAGAAAGAGAGAGAGAGAGAAAGGGAGAGGAAGAGAGACAGTAATCTAAGAGAGGGAAAACAAATGAGGCAAGTTCTATGATGGCCCCAGCTCAACACTCAGGGAGAGTTTCCAGGGCCATGGTGCATGGAGAGGACACCCAGGTAAGGCTCAGCAACATCCCTGGGTTGAGAAGACATAGGTGGGAACCCAGGCAGGCCAAGGAGTCTAAAGCTCACAGAGAAGAACACCCGAAAGAGAACTTCCCAGAGAAAGAGCTCCAAAGAACTGGAGACAGCCACCCCAGTCTTTAGCTCAGTACTGATCAGTGCATGCGTATAAAGAAACTATCCAAGCACAGGGAAATAACCAACTGAAAGGAACAGAGGGTGCAATCCCTAGAGCTTTCACAGGCTGGGAAAGATTTCTGTTTCCACTAGTCAGAGTAAAAAGCCTCACATGCGATGGAGCACTGTGAAGAGTCCTCAGAAGAGTCTTGCCTCAACAGTGGGGTGCGATTAGCCATAGACAACACACTCATATGGTCTCACTTAACAAGGCTGAAAAACAAGGCCCAAGAGGATCAAGTTGTTTTTTTACTAAATGCATCCCAGAATAAAGTTCAGGAATATTTACAAGATCACAAAATTTTTCAGGTCCAACAAGGTACAATTTGCAACGTCTGATATGCAATAAAAAGTTACCAAGCATGCAAAGAGATGGGAAATTACAACACATAATGAGGAAAAAAACAATCAATCAAAACTGACCCAGAAGTGACACAAATGATACAATTTGTAAACAAGGATATTAAAGCAGTTATTATAACTGTGTTCCCAGTATTCAAGAACTAGGCAATGATTGGAAATCTTAGGTATAAACATGGAAAATACAAGAAGGATCCAATTTAAACATCTGGAGATGAAAACTATAATGCCTGTGATGAAACATGCACAGGTTGAAATTAACATCAGATTGAATACTGAAGAAGAAAAAATTAGTGAACTTGAAACTATCCAAAATGAAAGAGAAAAGAAAAAAATACTGAAGAAAATTAACAGAGCATCAGTGAGCTATGGGACAAGTTCGACTCTTCTAATGCATAAAAAGGGGAGAGAGTAGAAAAAGTATTTGAAGAAATAAAGACTAAAAATATTTTTAATTTGATGAAAAATATAAATCCACAAATTCAAGAAATTCAGTGTACTCCAAGCACAGAAAACATGGAGAAAACCACACCTAGACACACATGATGAAGTTGCTTAAAACTAGTAATAGATGGTAAATCTTAACAGCAGCTAGAGATAGTAAGATGACAGCAGATTTTACTCTGGAACAAATGCCAATCAGAAAACAGTAGAGAAACATTCTTAAAGGACTAAAAAACAACATCTTTCAACCTAAAATTTTTACCAGTGAAAATATATTTAATATTTCAAAATAAAGATATTTTCAGAAATGCAAAAGCTAAAATAATTCATCGCCAGCAAACCTGCATTACAAGAAATTTTGTAGGAAGTCCTTCAGGCACTAGGAAAATAGTACCAGAGAGAAATATGGAACCAGGAAAAAAAAAAAATGAAGAGCACCAGAAATGGTCATTACATGGGTGAACATATGGGATATTTTTCTTATTACTTAAAGCTCTTTAAAATGTAATTGACTGCTTAAAGAAAAATAAAGATAATAAGAGAAAAGTGTGTGGTTTGTAACATGTGTAATAGGAAAAATCTACGGCCACGGTGCAGGGTGGGGAGAGAGGAAATGTAAGTACACTGAGTTATAGCTGATAAGTCAACAAACGAGGTGTCTCATTTATTCCCGTTTTAATTTTTAGAGGTGATTGAGTGATGATACAAAGAGGCCAATGCCATATTTGAAAGATTGTCATTATTTACACTTCCCGAGAAGAGGGAGCGTGCCACGTCGTGCAGGACCACGTGAGGAGGCACCACTGCTGGCCAAGAGGCAGAGAGGAGTGAGGCGAAAGCTGGAGCCAGAACCCTTGCTGTGATTTCCATGGGAAAGGCGAGGCAGGGCAGAGCTGAGGACTGGCTAGTTTGAATGATTCTGGCAGGCCTTGGGCATAGGGGCTGTCCCTGGCTGTCTTTTACCTACGCCTGGGTAGATTTAGGGCAGGAGAAATGTTGGCTTAGCGGGTGAGAGTTAAATAAAGAAAGTGGTGGGAATATGGACTCAGGACTGGCTGGTTTGTATATGAAAGGCAGGATCCCCAACACGCTGTCTCTAGGAATTAGCCAGCCCTGGGATGGGCGGTCTCCCCTCAGCCAGCAAAGTCCGCAAAGATGTCAAAACATCACAAAATATAGAAAATAAAAATGATGGTTTGCACAGGAGGTGAAATGAAATCATAAAAACAATGAATCCAAGAGAAGGTGGGAAAAAAAGGAAAAGCAAACAAAAACCAGGTAGCACAAACATAAAACAAATGGATTTGGATTTTACCTTGAAATCCAAATATTTCAATGATGGTATTTACTGTAAGTGGTCTAAACACCCTAATTAAAATACAGAGATTCTCAGATTGCAAAAAGTGAAAACTGAGATATATATACTAATTTCACAGAACTTAAATATAAAGACACAAATGGATTGAAAGTAAAAGGATTGAAAATGATATGCCATGCCAAACATTAATCAAAAGAAAGCTACAGTGTCTGTATTAATATTAGACAAAGGCAATTTCAGAGCAAAAACTGTTAGCATTTTTAAAGAAGGTCATTTCATAATATTTGGGTTATTAAGTATGAAATGTCCGATTTCCTTAAGTACTAAGTTTGACAAATGATATTTCTGACCTTTTACTTTGACAATTGTTGTTTATTTTTATTGTGAAAGTACATCCTCAGTCTTTTGAGTACATTGTTTGGCTTGTGATTATCTTTCAAATTTTTTTTAGTGCAATTAGTCAAAAATTCATGTTATTTTATAATAATGAGTTCTGTCATGGAAAAAATGCATCACAAATAGCTTGATATATCAACGAAGTGTTTGGGAAGGATGTGACTAATGAATGCACAATACATTGGTGGTTTGAGAAGTTCTGTTCTGGTGATTTTAATCTTGAAAACAACTCACATGGGTGACCTGGACTAAGGTGGATAATGATGAGCTGAAAGCTATAATAGAAGGGAATCCATCTCAATCTACACGTGAATTAGCGGCAGGGTTTGACGTTACTATGCCAACAATAATGGACCATTTGAAATAAATCAGCATGGTAAAGAAGCTGGATAGATGGATTCCACATGTATTAAATGAGCACCAGAAGAGAAATCGTCTCAAAGCTAGTCTTTCGTTACTGTCACATCATAAAGGTGAGCCATTTCTATACCCACAATATTGTTACATGTGATGAAAAATGGATTATTTTTGACAATTGCAAGTGTTCAACACAATGGTTGGATAAAGATGAAGTGCCAAAACACAGTCCCAAATCAAATATTCATCAAAAAAGCTAACGGTGTCTGTTCGGTGGTCCAGCGCTGGTTATTATCCACTACAGCTTCATGAAACCTGGTCAGTCCATTACCGGGTGTGTCTACTGCAACCAGTTGGACAAAATGATGAGGATACTTCTGATTAAGCAGCTGAGATTGGTCAATAGAGACAGGCCAATCCTCTTGCAAGATAATGCTCAACCATGCTTGACCACATGTCGCACAAATGATGTTGCATAAACAACGCTGCTCAAACTGTAGAAGCTGGACTTGGAAACTCTCTATCATCCACTGTATTCATCATACCTTGCACCAACTGACTACCACTTCTTCTAGACTTTGGACCACTTCTTGCAAGGAAAAAGATTCAATTCTCAATAAGCTGTGGAAAACGCCCTTCATGATTTCATTGCCACTCCCTGTCCAGGCTTCTTCACTGCTGGCATAAACAATCTACCGTTAAGATGGCAAAACTATGTTGATAGTTTAGGTGCATACTTTGATTAATTGTACTGCTTCTTTCTTGAGATATAATAAACTAAACTTTTGATTTGAAATCAGACATTTCGTATTTAATGACCTAAATAATAAAGAGATCAGTTCATCAAGAGGACATAACAATGCCAAATATTACCAAACAATACCAAATCTCTGTGCTGTTTTTATGTACATAATAACAGAGCTTCAAATTACATGAAGCAAAACTGATAAAATTTCAATGAGAAATAAACAAATCCACAATTATTATAAAAAAATAAATAAACAGAAAATTATTAAAGATATAGAAGACTTGAACAACACTATCAACCAACTAGATCTGTTAATTTTATAAAGCACTTTATCCAACATCAGTAGAATATATATTTTTTTCAAGTGTATGATAACATTTACCACAGTAGAACATATTCTGGGCCATAAAACAAATCCCAAAAATTTTTAAATGGTTCAAATCAAACAAACATATTCTCTGATGACAGTGGAACTAAATTAGAAATTGAAACCAGAAAGATACCTGAAAATTCCCCCAAATATTTAGATTAAATAATACATTAGTAAATAACTCATGTCATAGAGGAAGTCAAAAGCAAAATTGGAAAATATTTTTAATCAAATGAAAATTAAAACATAGCATACCTGAATTTATCTAATAAGTGTAAAACAATACTTAGAAGAAAATTTATAATCTATGTTAGAAAAGAAGAAAGGTCTCTTTCTTAAAGCTCTTAAAGAGCTTTAAATGATAACCTCAACTTCCACCCTAAGAAACTAGAAAGAAGAACAGGAGACTAAAAGTAAGTAGCAGAAAGAATATCAAAATCAGACAAAGACATTACAAAGAAAGAAAATGGCAGACCAGTTTCCCTTATGAGCAGAGAAGCAAACACCACTATATAAAAAAAATAGTAATATCTTATGATCAAATGGAAGGGTTATCCCAGAATGTAAGGCTGGCTTAATATTCAAAAAGCAATCAATGCACTTTAGTAACAAACTAAAAAAGATGAACCATTTAAACATCTCAACAGATGCAAGAAAAGGATTGGACAAAACTGAGCAACCATTCCTTATCAAAACACTCATCAACTTAGAAATAGAAATGACCATTCTCAACTTGGTCAAGAACATCTATTAATACAAAACACATACAGCTAGCATCTTAATTATAATAGAAAAAATACTTTCCCCTTCAAATTAGGAGCAAGGAAAGGATGTCTATTGTCAACGTTTCTATTTGACATTGTAGTGTGGAGGCTCAAAGGGGGAAAAAAAAGAATGTCCAGACTGGAAAGAAAGAAGCAAAATTGTCTTTTATCACAGACAACATATTTTTTTTTTAATTTGTATACATTCACAGGGTACAAGTGCAATTTGTCTACATTGATATATTTTATTGTGGTGAAGTCAGAGCCTTCGGTGCATCCATCACTGAAACAACACACATTTTACCCACCAAGAAAGTTCCCATCATCTACCCCCCACCACCCCTCCACACCTCCAAGTCTCCATTGCCCATCATTCCACACTCTACTTCCATGTGTACACATTATTTTGCTCCCACTTACAAGTGAGAACGTGCAGTATTTGTCTTTCTGTTTCTGAATTGTTTTGCTTAAGATAATGGCCTCCAGTTCTATCCATGTTGCTGCAAAAGACATGATTTTATTCTTTTTTATGGCTGAATAGTATTCCATGGTGTGTATATACCACATTTTCTTTATCCAATCCTCCACTGATGGACACTTAGGTTGATTTCATATCTTCATTATTGTCCTGGATAAACATACAAGTGCAGGTATATTGTTGCTATAATTTCTTTTCCTTCGAGTAGATACCCAATAATGGGATTTCTGGATCATATGGTAGTTTTATTTTTAGTTTTTTGAGAAATCTTCATATTGTTTTCCATAGAGGTTTCACTGATTAACATTCCCACCAACAGTGTATGGGAGTTTCCTTTTCTCTGCATCCTCACAAGCATCTGTTATTTTTTGTTTTTTAATAATAGCCATTATGATTTGTATAAGATTATATTTCATTGTGGTTTTAATTTGCACTTCTCTGATGATTAGTGATGTTAAACATTTTTTTTTGTTTGATTTTTTGCCATTGTTGTTTTCTTTTGAAAAAATATCTACTTGGGTCCTTAGCCCACTATTTAATGGGATTATTTAGGGATTTTTGTTGTTTTTGTTGAGCTGACTTCCTTGTAAGTTCTAGATATTAGTCCCCTGTCAGATGTATAGTTTGCAAATATTTTCTTCCTTTGTACAGGTTGTCTATTCACTCTTTTTGTTGTTTGTTTGTTGTGCAGAAGAATTTAATTTAATTAAGTCCCATTCGTCTATTTTTGTTTTTGTTGCCTGTGCTTTTGAGATCTTAGTCATAAATTCTTTGCTTAGATCAATATCCAGATGAGTTTTTCCTCGATTTTCTTCTAGTATTTTTATAGTTTCAAATCTTACATTCAAATCTTTAATCCATCTCGAGCTGATTTTTGTATATGATGAGAGATAGGTCTAGTTACATTCTTCTGCATATGGTAATCCAGTTTTCTCAGCACCGTTTACTGAAAAGTGTATCCTCTCCCTAGTATATGTTCTTGGCATTTTGCCAAAGATCAGTTGCCTATAAGTATGTGGCTTTATTTCTGGGTTATCTATTCTGTTCCATTGATCTATGCAACAGACAACATATTGTCTATATAGAAATTCTACAGAATCTTCCAAAAAAAGCTATCTGAATGAATAACTACATTCAGCAAGGTGGCAGGATACAGTATCAATATATAAAAATCAATTTTATTTGTAATACAAATATAATTGTTTTTGTAAAAACCAATATGACATTGACATTTTTAAAATAAAATTTACAATAGCATCAAAAATGTTAAAACCATCAGGACATGGTGGTGCACACCTGTATTCCAAGCTACTCAGGATACTGAGATGGGAAGATCATTTGAGCTCAGGAATTTGAGCTCAGCCAGGGCAACATAATGAGACTCTGTCTCTAAACACAAATACATATACTTAGAGATAAATAAAATACTTAGAGATAAATGTGACAAAAGATGTGTAAGACCTAGATCCTTAAAGCCACAAAAACTTACTGAGAGAAATTAAAGAAAATTAAATGGAGAGACATATCATATTAATCAATTGGAAGACTCAAACGTGTGAAGATGCAGTTCTCCCCAAATTGATGTATATATTTAAAGAATTCCAAATCAAAATATAAGCAGCTCTTTTTTATAGAAATTGGCAAGTTGATCCTAAAACTTATATAAAAATGCAAAGGACCTAGAATAGCCAAACCAACTTTCAAAAAAGAGGAATACAGTTGAAGGACTTATACTGCCTGAATTTAAGACTTATTGTAAAGCTACAATAATCAAGATATTGTGGTATTGTTTTCAAGATAGGCACACAGAACAATGGAACAGAATAGAAATCTGAAAATAAACTCAGGCATATATGGACAATTGATTTTTGACAAAGTACAATGTTACTTCAGTGGAAAAGTGCACCCTTTTAAATAAGTTGTGCTGAAACAATTGTCTACCTGTGTATAAAAGTGAACTTTGATCCATACTTTGTACCATATGCAAATGAACTCAAATTATAGACCTTAATGTAAAATCTAAAACTATAAAACTTGTACAAGTCTAGAAGACTTTGGTGAGGAAAATATTTCTTAGATACAGCACTAAAAACATAATCTGTAAGATAAAAAATTGATTATTATCATTACATCCTCTGAAATGTTTTCATAATGAAGAGGCAGATTACAAGGGAATAGAGATCTGAAAAAGGAGATTAAAGAAAGGAGTGCTGATATGGGAATTGATGTCCAGAATGGGAGATTTGGTCAGCCATGCTTTAAATGAGCAGATGAAGGAGACATGCGGGGAGTTGGGGGGAGGGAGTGACAGTTTAGATATGGCTTTAGGTAAGTTTTCAGTAATGATACCAGAATGACTGTTTGGTTTTTGAATAAGATACCTTTATCAATAACAGAACAGCAGTAAGTCTTTACTGAAAACTTCATATGTATGATGAAACTATCTTAATGATTCCTCTACATAATCTCATTTAATTCTTACAATAACCCTGTGAGGTAGATAATTTAATCCTAATTTTACAGATGTAGAAAATGAGGCTCAGAAGGAAAGAGATTTGTCCAAATAGGACTGGGTGAGACTAACTCAAAATCTGTCTTGGTCCATTTTGTGTTGCTATAACAGAATACCTGAGACTGGGTAATTTATAAAGAAAACAGGTTTATTTAGCTCATGGTTTTGCAGGCTGGGAAGTTCAAGGACATGGCCCTGGCTTCTGGTGAGAGCTTTCATGCCAGGTCATAACGTGGCAGAGAAGGTCAAAGGGGAAGTGGATGTGTGTGAAGAGGCAAAACCCCAGGGCTGTCCTGGCTTCAGAACAACTCACTCTAGCAGGGACTAACCCATTCCCAGAAGAACTAATTCAGTCTTGCCAGAGAGAACTCACCCACTACCACGAGAACAGCACCAAGCCATTCATGAGGGATGACCCAAATACCTCCCATGAGGCCACACCTCCCAACATCACCACAGTGAGGATCAAATTTCAACATGAATTTTGAGGGGATGAGCAAACTACATCCAAACCATAGCATAAGCACACTCGCTGTTTAACACTCCACCTCTAGGATGGGGCCATACTCATGCTATATTGATAGTCAATGAGCACTAAAATAATCTGCATCCAACTGATGTTTTAAAAATATTGAAAACAATCTTTTCCCCTACGAAAACACACAACAATGACCAGAGGCTCTGAAATGTTATTAGATACTGGTACCAAACTAAAGAAACTGGCTCTCTCAGTTTCCAAATTGCATTAAAAAGCCAAAAACTAGAGGTTTTCAACTCCATTTAAATGAGAAAGTAAATCTTGTGGCAATATCATCCATGTGACTTGGTCTTAGAACATAAAAACTGTAAGAATAAATAATGAATTAAAAATTATTTTTACATGTATAATTTGTTCACAACCGTCTTCTTTTATAAATGGTCAACTCCACCTCTCTGAAAATCCTGGGCCAAAAGTTTTATGAGACTAGAGATTAAATTCCTTTATTAGTAGGCCAATGATCAAATTGTATTGTGTTTTTATTTAGATAATTTGGGAGTATTGAATTTGTGCTTTTCCTATCATCAACCTTCATCTCTTTGGATTGTCTGCATCTCTTTGAACTTGGGAAACAGGAATTTGATAGCATACAGTATTTAAATCAATTAAAGCAAGGACCCAAGTAGAACCAAGTAATTCTAGGAGTTAACAATAATAACTCTTTGATCTCAATAAAGGTCAGTTCAATTGTTTATTTGAAAAATGACCAGCATCAACACTAACTTCCAGGGTGCATAAATGTGTTTTCCCACATTGACAAATGCTATGTTCTGCTTTCCAAAGATGAGATATGAACCGAAGTTAAATGAGTATTTGTCAGCAAAGGAAAAAAAGACAACTTCACTTTAGAGATTAAAAATTTGAACCAGGCTGAGTGTGGTGGCTCATGCCTATAATCCCAGCACTCTGGGAGGCCAGGGCAAGAGGATCACTCGAGCTCAGGAGTTCGAAACCAACCTGAGCAAGAGCAAGACCCCTGTCTACCAAAAGTAAAAAAAAATTAGCCAGGCATGGTGGTGCGCACTTGTAGTCCCAGCTACTCAGGAAGCTGAGGCAGGAGGATTGCTCGAGCCCAGGAGTTTGAGGTTGCTGTGAGCTAGGTTGATGCCACGGAACTCTAGCCCAGGCAACACAGCGAGACTCTGCCTAAAAAAAAAAAAAAATTGAACCAGCTTTGCAAGGAGCTTCCTGAATTTTCTATTTGATTCAGGGCAATTTGCACATAGTAGGTATTCAATAAAGTTTCTTGATTTATGACATGGTCATGGCCATCAATAATGTACATTAATTAAATAATACAAGAATTTCTCTAGAGAGGGAATGATGTTGCCAGCCATCACTGATAAAAGCCAAAAAGGAGTCTGTGAAGTTTGATTTGATCTGATTTTCATATGGTCTGCTTTGATCTGGTTTGAAAAATGTAAAAAACAAGCAAAAATAATAATAATCACTCACACTCCAACCCAGAATTAATCACTATTAATGTTTAGCATATTTGTTTCTAATTTTTTCTATTTAGATATGCAATTTAAAAAATCATACAAGCTATATGGTGATAAATTTTTCTTTTAAAGGAATAATTAAATCCTCCCTAATAATGCTGGATATCTTTTGCCTCTAGCACCTGCTAGGAAGAGAATGTTTGTGTTCCGCCAAAATTCATATGTTGAAGCTCTAACCCCTGACATGATGTTATTTGGAGGTGGCGCCTTTGGGAAGTGATTAGGTTTAGATGAGGTCCCAAGGATGGGACCCCCTGATGGGATTAGCGTCCTTACAAGAAGAGGGAGAGACCAGAGCTCGCTTGCTCTCTGTTTCTGCCATGTGAGCAAGAAAGTAGTCATTTGCAAGCCAGGAAGACGGCCTCACTGGAAACCATATCTGCCAGTACCTTGATCTTGGACTTCCCATCTTACGGAACTGTGAGAAATAAATGTCTGTTGTTTAAGCCACCCAGTCTAAGGTATTTTGTTATACCAACCCAAGCTATTACAAGCCCTAACCTGGCCCTTCCCACTCACACACCTGTTTTTCTCCCTTTCTTTAACTCAGAATTTTTAAATCTTTGCTTCTCTTCCTTCCTTCATTTCTTCTTTTCCTTCCTTTTTTTCTTCTAAGGTCCTTCATTGCCCAGTGTTATAACATAATGCAGTTAGTGCTATTCTATAATAAAATAATAGCCTCTGATGAATCATGTGGAATGTCTTGCTATGGATGGGGGACTATTAACGTGGGACGTTACGGTCCATTGGAAGAACAGCTTGGAGCTTCACAGATTTATGATTTATTGGATCCAATCCTTTTTTAATAACTGCCCTTTTGCGTGGGTTCTAAGAGTACATATTTCAATGATCCAAATAAGAACAAGACACAGACACTCAAAAGGCCAGCAGGGCATAAAAAAAAAGAAAAAAAAAAAAGGAGATTTTATTCCCTAAACCAAAAGGAAATTAGTTTCTTACTCTGGATTTGTGACTTTGATGGCTCCAAGCCAATGTTCTATTTCCTAATTGAAATGTCTTTTATATTTCCAGAACTTTTTATTATGGGATAAAATGAAATAATATATGCAAAGGTACCCTGTGAAATAAAAAGACCTATACAAACATGTATGGTTATTATTATCAATATATACTTTTCGTCTCTTTCCTCATCAATTTCAGAATAGTTTCTTTTTTCTCATGTCTACTAGACCATTAAAAACTTTTGGCTGGGCGCGGTGGCTCATGCCTGTAATCCTAGCACTCTGGGAGGCCATGGCAGGAGGGTCATGTGAGGTCAGGAGTTTGAGACCAGCATGAGCAAGAGAAAGACCCCATCAAAAATAGAAAAATTAGCTGGGCATTGTGGCACACGCCTGTAGTCCCAGCTACTCGGGAGGCTGAGGCAGAAGGATTGCTTGAGCCCAGGAGTTTGAGGTTGTAGCGAGCTATGACGACACCACTGTACGCTAGCCAGGGCAACACAGCAAGACTCTGTCTCAAAAAAAAAAAAACAAAAACTTTTAAAAGTAAATTTTTTCAAGCAGAAGAAAAAAATGGTAGCTTCAAGACTGAAAATGCTGTGAGTTGTCTTCCGAAATAAATAACAGTGATAGCATTTTCAAAGAGCCACCACTTCTCACAGAGCCCTTCATACTAAATTTTGGCAAATCTGAATAATCTATTCTTGATTTTTGCTACTAGTTATGCACCTTATATTTTTAAAAGGCTCATTGCAAACCTGTAGGTAGAAGGATAAAATGATGAGATTAGTAATAGAATTTTGAATTAGGATAATAACATCTTACTTAATTCTATTACTGAGGGTACAGGCTTTGGCAAGAAAGCCATGCTAAATCAACAGTTATTGAATAAAATTTTTTATTTTATTTTAATAAGATAACATAGGTCCAGATCTTATTTATTATTAATAGTAAGTGATAGTTTTAATCCTTGATAATCAAAACATTATATGTTCATCTCTCATCTTCTCCATAGCTGAGTCCAGTGCCTGGCACATGATAAGTATCTATTGAATATAATTGAATATAGTGAATATATTTGAACTAAATTGTTATGAGGCACATAAGAATGACAATCTGATTGTCATTCCTAATTAATTTATCTTTAATCTCAGCGAAATTCCTTTTATTTCCCCTGTGATTTGGGGCAGTACAGAAATATTTAAGATTGAAAAAAAAACTCCAGAGAAACTTCTGTTACTTGTGGGCAGATTTCAGGAAGCTCAGTTGTCATGCACTTCAAATGATATCTCAGAGCAGGAAGAATTTCAGGCTAGAATATGCTAAATTTAAAACTCATCTGTAAAACCGAAACTATTGACATAATTCATACTACTTAAAAGTGTTTGCAGATAGAAAAAGAGCTGCACGAAATGAGCCCTTGGGAAATAGAGCCTATCCTTGAGGTAGAGTTGATTTCGTGTCTCTTCTGCATCACTACCTGAAGAAGGAAATAAAAGGTGAATATCAAGGGGACGCTTTCAAAGAGCAACCTAGTGACGAGTGTCATTTCTCATCATGGAGTAAGCACATGGTGAGCCTGTGGGTATGTGTACACCACACACCACGCCAAGTGATTGTTAGGAACACCCGTTGCTGCTCCTCAGTATAGTTAGTCTCCTTTTCGTTGTCAAAGTGGACACGCAGAAAAAGAACATGGTTGAGAAGACAGGCATGAAGGCGCTTCGGAAGAGGGTGTACACAGGGCCTGGGAGCAGCAGTACTAGGCATTTTGAAAATGTTATTCCTTCTCCCTTTTATCCTCTTATAAGTAAAATTCCTTGTAGCGCATCTGACATGGAAGGTAATTCATGAGGCTATTGTCCCAGGAAAGGAGGGGCAGGTATGGCCTCAAATAAAGAAGTTATTGTTCAGTTTCATTTCACAAAGTTGATCATTCTGGGTTTATAAGAAGGCAATATTTTTAAAAAACTAGGCCTTTTTTTAGAGCATTTTTTTCTGAATTCCTCCTTATGTATCTCTATGTCATTCCTTTAAGAAATACCCCCATAATATGTCAGTCCTGGTTTACTCAGAAAAGAACGTGGCTCTAAGGTAGAAAAGGAGGAAGATATGGGGAAGGGAAGCTCCCGCACAAAAAAAAGAAAAGAAAGGACTTTCTTCCTGGAGAAGATGAGTAGGAAAGGGCAAAAGAAATAGAGATTTGAGGGAGGTAAGACCAGGGAGAGAATGCTGCCTGGTCCCTGCCAACCCCAGGCTTTAGCCCAAGCAGGGAGGGCGGCACAACACGACTCTGATGGAAATCCCAGACAGATGCAGAGAAAGTGTGAGGACATCCACACTTTCTACTTTCTCGTGGAGACCAATATAGCATAGCACTGCAGGGCAGCAAGGGCAATGCAAGATTTCAAGATGAGGAGCTCAACATGGATTTCCTCAGTCATTCTGCCCTCCATCTGGGATGCGAGGGCTCCAACAGTTTCTGCAGTGTTGTAGCTGGTACACAAAAGATGGCTGAGGGGGGAGCCTGGCTAGCTTTCCTGGGAGGGCCACTACACAGGTGGCAGAGGGAGCACGAGGGCTGTGGGGCTCTAGGACAGTGTGCCCGCACTTGGGATTGTGTTGTAGACTTGGTAAGACCCCACCAAATCCACAGAACCAGAAAGAGCCAAGTTGGGACTAATGAACTAGGGGAGATGGATAAGTTCCCAAGAGCAATCAATCATGGCACCTTGTCCTTGAGGACACAAGAGACCACAACTTATACCACCCCCGCATGCATCAGCTGTCAATGCCAGCATCCGATAGAACCAGGTGGCACTCTTTACTCATCATCTTGCCTCTGTGCATTAGAAACCTGTGAAGAAGACAGCGTGCAGACTTCTGGTCCTCCCAGCTCCTATTCCCAGGAGGCAGTGGGAATATACCCCCAACTCCATGCACAGAGCCTCCAGCCTGGGGACCCAGAGAGGAGAGGAGACAAGTGGAGCCATCCTGATAGAGACTTATCCTTGAACTGAACTCGAATTAAACCACGGAGATTGTGTTACTTTCAATTTGGCAAGTTTACATTAGCTGCAAGTCTCCAGAGAAAGATGAGTTCAGTAAGAGAGGATAAAGGAAGTTACAGTTTTTTGCACATCAGAGACTTAATACATAAATTTCAACCCAGTTGCCCTACTTTTAAAGGTCAGCTCTCTCCCTTGCTCTGAGAAATCTTCCAGCTATTTTTCTTGCCAAGGCAACTAGAGCTTCCTCTCACAGATTCTCCCTCGGGCCTTCTGGGACTGTCTTAACCTAACCAGCTTTAGTTTTTAACCGTGTTGCCTTAACCTCTGGTGCTGGCATTCCGGATTCTGGCTAACCCTTCAGGCCTGATCGAACCTGAGTCCCACCTCGACTGGCACGTCCACTGATCACCCAACCTTCCCCCACCCCTAGGAGGCTCTGCTCTCCCACAACTACCACTCACTGCTTTCATATCTAATTGCATTGCATGTTCATTAAGGGCAAAACTATGCCCTATACATCCATATTCTAAGTTCTTAATAAAGGTGTGTGTACATGTGTGTTCATATGTTTTACTCACATAGAAAAAGTATTTTCTGTAAGTTGGATACACACACACTCATTCCTCTCTGCTCACGCTGCGCACAAAAAGTTGGCCTGCTTCAAAGCGTATTTGCACAGTTAACATACCATTATGTCTAAAACGAGATCTTTTAAGGGCCCAACAATAAGCTAGTTTGGTAACCATTATTATTGACAGCTGTGGTTTGTGCTGGTACTTGAGATGACTGCATACAATTTTTAGGTTTGAGCTGAAATCATTGCATATACAGTTACATGACAGCAGTAATAAGTTTGCGTAATTAGTGACAAAGCTTCCTTTTATTGTGTTTCAATAGAGTAAAATCCTGGCGCTAATTTTACCATTATGTACATATGATATCACTTCCTGAAAATGCATGAATTTGAGGTGAGTTTTGTTGTCGTTGTTGTTTTAGTACAACAAAGCAAGAAATGTTTTGCGAGAGATGGCCTCCAGAAACCCTGGTTGATTTATATTTCAAGAATGTGTGTGAGGGTTAAGGACTGGGGTGAGGGGATAGGTTTTCTCAAGTAGCTGTTAAACCCTGCAGGCTCCAGCTAGTAGCCCTTTAGCAAATACATCCCAAAACATTTACCTGCATGCATCTTAGTTTTCCTTATATTTCACCAGCTTTGGGTACCAAGGGAGTCACATTAGCGGTAATAGACTATATTTGACCCCAATCAGTCCTGTGCTGCTCACTCTCTGTTTGCCACCAAAAGTTCTCCTAAATATTCCTGAGATAATCCAGGGTGGCTCATATGAGCTTGCTGACAAGTCTGGTCAGATGTCTCTTGACATCCCCCAGGCACCGCTGTCTCTTGCCAGCACAGAGTATGACTCCTGCCAACCCACTGGCTCTCAGAAAGCAGGTGGGTTCTTCCTGGGGAGGGCAGGCACCTGGACAGCCCCACACATTTTGACTACCTTCAGTCGGAATAGATTCCACTTGGAAAGATGCACCCAGAGCCAGACAACTTCCTTTCTCCTTTGTGCATGTGTTTACCATTTAGGGAGACATAAAGCAGTGTCATAAACAGTTTCCAATCAAAAACACTTTTTTAGTTTGTATGGAATGTGAACTTTTTCTTAGGATCTAGATGGGAGTCCACAGGACTAGGCTGGGGGCAGAAATGAGCGACAGACAGCGTTGTCCCAGGGCAGCCCTTAGATGAACTGAGGTTTTGCCATCAGGACAAACAGACTTCCGGCAAGCTCATCGCATTAGTTCACCTGGGAGACCTTGACAAGTAAAATTCCCTCTGTGGCTCAGGCAGAGCCTCTGCTATACACTATTTATGGAGACATTTAAGTTACATCTGCATATAAAATATAAAGTCCAAACTGGACATTGAAAAAGTATTTTGATCAAAAGCACAATGAGTACTACCTCATACCCATTAGATTGGCTACTATCAAAAAACACAGAAATTTTTCATTAATTTCAAAAACCAGAAAATAACAGTGTTGGTGAGCATGTGGAGAAATTGAACCCCTTGTGTACTGTTGCTGGGAATGTAAACTGCTGCAGCCACCAAGGAAAGCAGTATGGTGGTTCTTCAGAAAATTAAAAATAGAATTACCATATGATCCAGCAAATCCACTTCAGGGTGCAGTAAGTCCTCATTTAATATTGCCAATAGATTCCTGGAAACTATGACTTTAATGAAAACAATATAGTGTGTCATGAAACCAATTTTACCATTGGCTAATATGTATAAACTACAGTTAAGTGCCCACAGCAATAGGCAAGTGTGATGCCAGGTTTGAAGGCACCAGAGAACAACCAGGCGGGGAGAATTTGCAAGTGCGAGATCTGAAAGAAGGAAATGAAGAGAGGTAAGATATGCATATTTGGGGCTACTTGGCTTCTCAAGCTGGTAGCGAAAGGGGCAGCTGAAAGATTGGGAAGTGAACAGAGCCTTTGGTAGTCTCACAGGTATGAAGGGAAAAAACTAGAGTTCACAGTCCAAGAAGGGGAAGGGGCCCTGACATCCCAGACCTTTAATTGGAACTCCAAAAGTCTACAGCAGAAGAGAAAAGTAAACCAGAAATGGATCAGCCCTCAGGATGACTGAAATCCAAGTTCAGATTACTTCTATTCTGTGAGATAATGTTCCCCTAGCCCAGCTGCTTACTAGATGAAAAAAGAAATTCTCTTTGGAAGAAGATAATAAGATACAGAGCTTCAAATTACCTTTACAATTTATCATTACAAATGCCTGGCACTCAATCAAACATATCCAGGAAAGTCTGCAGTTCAGTTAATAGTAACCTATCAACGTTGGTGTCTTGGTTTTGACAAACGTACCACAGTGATGTGAGATGGGGACAGCAGGAGAAACTGCAGCTGAGTGAAGTCTGTAAGGGAACTCTGTATAACCTTTGCGACTTTTCCATAAACCTAGATTTATTCCAAAATAAAAAAGTTTATTTTAAAAAAAAAAGGCACACAAGAATTCATTTGAAACCAATTGACCAAAAACCAAGAGAAAACAAATAACCAGAAATTGGAGTTATCTGATATAGACTTAAAAAACATAATGATGAATAGGTTCAAGGAATTAAAAGAAAAATTTTTTTTTTGTAAACTGGAAAATATTTTAAACATGGAAATTCTAGAACTGAAAAATGCTATAACTGATACTGAAAATTCATCGAATGGGTTTAACATCAAATTAGATGGTGAATGACAAGTCAGATGAGAAAATAATATCGAAACGAGGCACAAAAAGAAATGAGAACAGATAATACAAGAAAGAATGTGAGACATATGAGATATGGTGGAAAAGTCTAAGGCATAAGTGGAATCCCAGGAAGAAAATATAAAGAAGATTGGGTACAAGTAATATTTTAAATGAGAATGGTTGAGAATTTCCCAAAATTGAATAAAGATGCCGATGTCGGGTCCTAGATTCAAGAAGCACTTTGAATACCAAGCCAAGCGAAAAAAGTAAGAAAGAAAAAATAAATCATAAAATTTATGAAAAGTTTCTCTACTTCTTAGTCAAAAAGAATATGTAAAGGAAAACCATAATGGGATACTCACTAAGATGCCTAATATTTTTTAAGTTGACAATACAATTGTTGGCAAAATGGTAGAGCAGTAGCTATCGTTATATGCAGCCATTGGGAATATAAATTGAGAAAAATCACCTTGAAAGCTTAGGTGATGTTGTCTACAAAAGCTGAACATAAAAGTTCGTCCTCTAGGTATCTGCCCAACAAAAATGCCCCAAAAGACATGTACAAGAATACTCACAACAGCATTATTCATCATCAACCATAGAAGAATCAATAAATTGTGTGTGGTACATGGCAATCGATGAATCACACAAAGTACTGAGGGGAAGTCTAGACATAAAAGAGTGCATACAGTTGTCCCTCGGTGTCTGAGGGGGATTGATTCCAAGACCTCCAAGGATACCAAAATCCTCGAATGTTCAAGCCTTTCATATAAAATGGTGTATGATTTGCATGTAATGTACGCACATCCTCCCATATACTTTAAACCATCTCTAGATTTCTTATAATACCACACACAATGTAAATACTATGTAAATAGCTGTTATACTATATTTTTAATTGTATTTTTATTGTTGTATTGTTATTTTTATTTTTTTTTCAATATTTTTGATCCACACTTGGTTGAATTCAAGGATGCAGACCCTGTAGAGAGGGATAGTTGCACTGTGTTTGGTTTGGAATTTAGAAAACTAGTTACCATTGAAGAGGACAGAGGGAATAGTGATTGGTGGGGATACTGGTGCATATTATGCCTCAAGGAAAAAATATTTTTAAGTCTTTTTTAATTGAAAATGATGTTAGCACTGAGATACATCCACACAAACACCAAGGCAAAGTGGATCACTAAGGCAGATTGTTCATCGCAAAAGCGAAAGCTCCTCCTCAACAGACAAAGCCACTCCCAGTGGAGACTGAGTCTGGCAGCTTTGGGGAGCCAACAGTGGCTAAGCTCCTCTGCCCCGGCACAGTCCTGGAAGCTTTTTGCATATTTTGAAAGAGGATCATAGATTCTCAAAGTTAGGAGAACTGATCACTTGTCCAATCACCCAGTGATACACAAATACCTTACACTTTTTTTAATTTAATTTTTGTTTTTTTATCCAAGAAATGTATGTACATGGCTTAAGATGTCAATATAATCCCCTAACATTTCAAAAATAAAAAGAAAGAAAGCCAACAGTCTCTGCCTGGTGCTTTCTATTCTCAACTTCAGCTTTCCAGAGGCAATCGCTTCCAACTATTTTTAATGTTTCTTGTAGTATTTATGTCCATATTTTAAATAACCAACTGGAATCCTGCTGTTTCTTGGTTCTGGTCAGTTTTAAATATTGATTGTTTTCATGCTGTGGAAGGTGAGGATTTGTCTGTCCCCACCTTCCCACATGCATGTCCCATCCTTCCTCCCAATAGCGTTATGTTACTTTTTATCTTTACTAAACAGACTTTCACTGCTTGCATTATTATGGCTGTGTTAACATTATTCACATTGACCTACATCAGTATGATACTCAGAGTACATTCTCTTCTTGTACAAGAGTTTACTTTTTCTGGAGTTAACTAAGTTGAAGAACTAGAGCCGCTGGGCATCGTTGCCGACGTCATCTCAGAAGAGCAATCGACACCTCCCCATTCTATGTAAGGTCCCCATCGTGGGGCAATATAACACAAGCCGAACAAGCTCCCGTGGGGCCCTCTCATCCTCTGATCTGGCATTTCCACCTGATTTTGTATCTCTCTCACCTTTCTATTTCCCAGTAGGCTTGAAAATTTATAAAAGCTGTTTTTACCCTGTAATTTCCAAGTATTTGTGTATCAGTGTTTATAGCATGAGACAAATTGGCTTAAATTTTTGAAACTCTGGAGTCTATTTTAATGAGCTTTTAAGGCAAAAATCCAACGGGATACCAAATCTAACACTTCCCTGAATCAAAACCATTTCTCCCTCCACCTGCCCCCTCCTCCTAGTATAACCTTAAAAGTGCTTTACCCCTTGGATATTGCAAGCAGACACAGGTTGGGGAAACCTGACAGTTTTTCATCATTGAAACCTTTCCCAGATACTATTGAAGTGTGATATTGGTGTGAATTTATTAATCACTTACTTCTACTGAAATTATTGTAACATATTTTTATATCTTTTTGTTAATTTTTTCCTGCTGCACAGTGAGTGAGACTTAGAAGAAGACCAGAACACTTTTTAGAATAAAGGAACATTTCCTCTGGACATCTGAATTATAGTGTGAGTTCTTTTGTGATTCTGCCTCATTTGCATTTCACTAAGGCATAGTGTCTTTAAATATATTTCTAATTATTTATATTTCCAATTTCCTGGTCATACATTTGTCTATCACTGTCTATGTTTTTCTTCTTTGTTTGTAGTGCCTCTTTGCAAATATTGACTCTAGCACTTATTGTACAGACATAGGGATGAGCCCTCAGGGTGTTAAGTAACTTTCACAAGGTCAGAGCACTGGATGGAGAGCCCTAGCTATGGCGTTTGGTCTACCTGGGCTCCTCAATCACAACCTACGTTATCTGTCACTACTCAACTCATCTACTGTAAGTATAAAATTAGGAAACGGTGGTAATAGAGCTATATAAATATGAGAGATTGTAAACATTTATTTGGATAATACTATGTTTATTCAGCAAATATTTATTGAGTTCCTAATATGTTCAGGACACTGAAACAGAGCACAAAGAGAGAACGGTAAGAAAAACAGGTATGGTCCCCATGGAGTTTATAGCCTAGGAGGAGAGGCACATTATTCAGACCACTACACCCATGCAGAATCACAAACTGTGGAAGTTGCTAGAAGGAAATGAATGGTTCTGTGAAGCATGTAATGGTGGTGCTGCCCTAGCTAGATGGTTGAGGAAGGCTTCCCTAGACGTAGCATTTGAGTTACGATCCGAAGAATGAGCAGGCTTTATTTAAATCAGAAGAGATGAGGAAGAGCATTCTTAGCCACAGAAAGTGCTTACACAATGGCCTCATGCAGGAAGGAGAATTACTCAGCAAGGAACAGCATAAGGCCCAGCATGGTAGGAACGAAGAGTTGGGAGACAGGTGGTGGGGGATGGAGGGTGGCCAGAGACAATGCTGGAGAAAGGAGGGAAGACGCTAGAACACATAGGCCTTTCGTGTATACAAAAGTACTTGTCATTATTTGCATTGCAGCTGGATATCCTGAGCAAGTTCTCCTGGCCACAGAGGACTTCTCCCTCCCTCCCTCCCCGTGTCCCTGGCTACTCTCTCTTAGCCTTGCTAGGGAAGGAGCACCGCTGAGAAGAACCCTTCACTGCTCCTTTCCAGAACCTGTAAAATCGAATGCATCCTATTCATCTACTGATCCCTTCAGCCACCAGGGCTGAAAATACATTTTGTCCCTTCTGAGGACTTGGCAGTCTACGCAGCATTGTTGGCCTGCAACAATATTGTGAAATCCTTGTGAAACTGTTGAGCTACACTCCACACCCACGCTCCCACCCCTGGCTTTTTCATTTCCTTCTTTTCCCCCTTTCACTATTACTCAGAAAAAGAATCCTCTGTTTTTCCTTTCTTAAAACTTACTTTCAGGACAAGACCTAAAAATTGTCCTCATTAAAAACTGGATATTGATTCTACGTGAAACACCTGCGGAAGGGTAGAGACTTCAAGTCAAAGAAACGCCCTGCCTTCAAGGAAAGGACATGGTGGCCTCTGTAATCAATCTGGTCAATTTCAAAGAGAGAGAACTTTACTTACAGCCCCGGAATCTGCATGCATGCCTGTGTGTGTGTGTGTGTGTGCGTGTGTGTGTACGCGCGTGTGTGTGCGCGCGTGTGTGTGTGCGTGTGTCAGACAGAAAGAGAGAGAGATTAGATGATTGATTTCAAAACCAGTTACATTCATTAGGTTGCATTTATCATGTTGTAAGGCTTTTGTTATCACCAATATTTACTTTCAGACACATGGGAAGATTGCCTTTCTCCCCCTCTTTCAAATCGGGTATGGCGTTGTGACTTGCTCTGGCCAATGAAACGTGCATGGAAGCAACATGAGATAAATGCTGTGGTTGACTTCCTAGACTGGTCTGTCTTTGCTGCCAGAGTCTTGGATGTGTGTGTTGGTACGGAAGTGCCGTGCGACTGAAGTAGCCTGGATTGCTCGGCCAACTCATGAGGACAGCTACTTGCCCATATTCATGGAGGACTTTATAGAACGGAGAGATAAACTTGGATTTTGTTGGGCTACTGAGATTTGGGGGCTGTCTGCTACTGCGGCATTGCCTAGCCTACCTGACTAACACTGTTTATTTAGGAACTCAGAAACATCATTGTGCACACATAAATTGTGTGTGTGTACGTATGGTGTGCGGTGTGGGGGGCAGTGAGTGTGTGTTTGAAAGACAGAGAAAGAGAATTGATTTATGGTGAGGGTTTGGTTTTAGAATAAGATACAAGTTCCTTAACTGATTGATTTTAGCCGTTTTGGGACTTTAGCTGTAAGTTGCACAAATGGATGTATAAGCATGTATTACATAAACAAAGACATGGTTTATGTAAGGGTTTATGCACAATATAAAACAGATTCTCATAGTTTTGCTTTTGCTCTGGCATGTAAGTGTATTATGGTCACTCAGAATTTTCTTCTACAATCCACAAGTAATATTTTAAAAATTTGAGTTAAGTAGTCAATTAAAAGCTCAAGGCAATACTGCATCTTTAAGATGCATTCCAGATTACCTCCTGAATCATGGGCAGTGTACACTGCACATTCAGAGCAGCAGCATCAGAAAAGGCCAGAGCTAGCCTTAGTTTTATATTTCCTGAGTTTTCTTGATTGCTGTCTGACCCTTCATGTTGTTCCAACATAGAGTGATTTTTAAAGGAGAATTTAATTTAATATAAGTCTGAATATCCTTTGGAATGCTAGAAACCAGCATTACTGCAGCAACTCTAATGAAAAACACAAGTTCCGTGTACCAATTTGTGGTCAGAGCCAGCATTCCAGCCCCGCTCTCTCGTGGCTGCTAGCACTCCATCGTGCTCCTTTTCCCAGCCCTTTGCTCTGCTAGTTAAAGACGTCAGGGGCTGTGGCCCACATGGTATGCTAAACAGCCCACTGCTTACAGCAGGCTCATACAGCTCAAGTGCAAAGACTTTGAACTCATAAAACACACCACCACCACCACTACCACCACCACTAAATGGAAGTCTCAGAGGATTTCCTACTAATGTGCTGGCGGATAGAAGTGCACTTATTTGAAACATCCTACATGTGCACATAGGCACATTCCCACATACATTCAAGACAAAGAGCACAGCACCTTCCAGAAGAAAACTCATACAACCGGGCTGAGGCCGATTCACTCACATGTTTTATCACCGATGTGGAATGCCAGTAACAAGAGCAATCATTTGTTTGTGAATTCACGGAAGACTGGACTTTCACACTGGAAAGGGACTTCCCAATGAATACCAATGGGGAGACATGCTGTGTATTAGCATATTTTATCTACCCTTGTTTTGAAATTAAACAGAATTGTGGTTGAAAGGGGAAGGCACAGATTGCCACGGGGCTGGCTTTTTAGAAAAGTGGCATTTAGAATGAGGTTTAACTATGTAGGCAAACTCTAAAGTAAACTGTTAGGATCCTCGGGCTTGCAGAGGATATTCTCCCACTCATGGTCTGATAACAGAATTTCCTGGTCGCCATTATTCTTTCCTGAAGGCTACTCGTTCTTGGATACAATGCCTCTCTGTTTTGTCCGGAGTTGCTTAAATATAAATCAGGAGCATTCTGAACTGTAGCAAAGACAAACCTGCAACGCTAAATTAAATTGCATTCCACATGTATTTACTGAACATATACTATGTGCCCAAAGCCAGTCTAAGCACCTTGGGGGTGGGGGGAGACACAAAAGTGGATAGCAAAACAGAGATTGAGATCAAGATCAAGAGATAGAGCCGGAGACAATCGAATAAAACAATGAGAGAAAAATTAAAGTACTATGGCAGTAAGTCCAATGAATAGTCTAAAAGTTCTAAGAAAATGACGAGTATGAAGTGAAGTATTCAGGGAAGATACCAATAGTACAGTGGACCTTCATTTAGATTTGATAGAATAGGATTTGGATATATAAGGGGCAGACATTCTGGAACTGGGAGGCACTTAGTTATTAAATGCAGTAATTAAATGTGTAGGTCTGTATTGTCAAAGCATAATTTTCTAAACGTTAAAAGCATGACTCTCATAAAAGTATCCGTGTATACCCTTCAAAGGTCTACTTAGCTCATTAATAAGGGAATCGGTACATCATAAAGCCGACTCAACAGAATGTAGGGGAAATCAAAGTATGTGTTGTTGTTAATGAGAGTCAGAATACTGAAATAAGATTGCTAACCAATTAATGTCCTACAGGACAACAAAATTGTACTTTTTGGTGCTCCCTTTTCTACTGGACACAAATCTTTGCATCTCTATTGCACAAAAATCATTTGCAACTTGACAATCTTCATTAAGTTAAAATAACTTCACCCAGTCTAGATCCTAAGCAATAATCAATTGTAAGTCAAACAAAATTACATGTCCCTAGAGAACCAGGTTCTCCCTACTCGGGCCTGTTTGGCAATGCTCCTGTTTGACACTGAAAGGACATGATATTAAAAGGATCTCCAAGTTTGGGGTACTTTTTTTAAAACAGTATTCAGGCAGAAGGGAGTTCTAGTCCTGTTTCCCCTATTGGAAGCTGTTCATGTGGCAAGGTGCCTTAACTTCTTGGTTTCTCGGTTTCTTTATCTGTAATACATAGGCAGTAATCATTCTTGGCACATAAGGCTGCGGTGGGCATGAAACGAGATAATATACAACGGAAGTGTTTTGCATAACGCCTAGCACGTAGTGCCTACGGCTCAGGATACATTTCATTATATAAATAGGGAAGGAGCACAAGCAAAAACTCCCAGATAAGAGTGAGAGTGAAATTTGGAGGGCATCGGATAGACCAGCCCGGCTGGAGGGGAGAATTGAGAAATAGGAAAGATAAGTTGAATAAAAAGTTTTTAGCCAGATTAGTGTAGATCTAAAATTAAAATTTAAAAAAAGAGAAATATACAGACATTTTATGATTCAAAATAAAATTGGAATTTTATTCTGAAGTCAATTGAGAGCTACTGGTATTTTGTGTGTGTGTGCTGTATAATGACATAGTAAATGCGGAATTTGGGGAAAATTAACCCAGCTGTCCATAGGGCAGCCTGGAACAGGGAAAGTCGTGGTTAGGGAGGAGAGTTAGGAAGCAGTAAAGGGTTGAGAAGCTAAAAGGAAGAAAGAAACCACACATGAATAATAGATTGTGAAAGTGAAAGATTGTAGGAATGGTGTTAATCTTTGATATTAATAGGCAACTTAGGAAAAAAAGATTTTACAGTGAAGATGAGAAATTCTATTTGCATGTACTGTGCTGGCTGTATTTGTGAATAAGGGACATGGACGTGGAAACGTACCATAGACAGTGGGAGACCAGGATTTGGATGAGAAATCAGTGGTGGAGATACAGTGTTGGGGTCACCCACACAAACATGGTTGGCAAAGCCCTGAAAGTCGATGGACTAACCTAGCACTTGTCCCTTTTAGCAGAGGGAAAAGAATAATATGTGTGTCCTTTTTTCCACAAGATAAAAACATAGCAGGTCATTGGAGAGGGAGGGGGAACAAAGCTCTAACACTTTGGAACACCAAGCAGGCGAGTGCTGTAGGGAGGAGAAGAAAGTGGACCCTGCTGAACACTGTCCTGCGCTCATGAAGGGGGCCGAAGACAGAGCACGTTGAGTTGGGTTGACTGTGCCATTAAGTGGAAGAAACTCTGAGAATATATTGAACACACTATACATTGGCTTAAGTTCCATCTAAGGTAAAAACAACCAGCATTAGATTGTTTCCCAAGGGGAGAGTTCACTGCGGGGAAGGACACATTAAAGCATGGGGGAGACTGAAGGTGAGGGGGTCAGAACAGGCACTGTGTCAGGCTTGGTTTGCTCCCAAGACAGCCCTGAAACAAAAATGTGAGTGCAAGCAGTTTATTTAGAGGTGATCCCAGGAAAAACCAGAAGAAGAGTGGCCGGTGGGCTTGGGACAGGAAGGAGCTGATGCAGGGGACATGATCGGCAAGGTCACATGTGGATGACTGGGAACCGAGGAGGCCTGTGCAGAGCAGGTTTGAGAGTTAGCCCGCCTGGGAGTGAGTCGCCAGGGTATTCACCCACCAAGTCAAAGCTGTTGGTTGAAAGATGCTCCTGGGTTTAAACTCTCCAGTGCTTCTGGCCTACCTGTGCCTGCAACCAGAGAAAGCTCTCAGGAGAGAGCACAGGGCTGGCAGTACGCGGCCTCTGGTATGCCCAAGAGCAGCAAGTACTGAAGGGCTCCGGGGTGGGGCGGGGGGGCACCACGGTGTTTGGAGAGCAAAGATGCTGCAGCCAGGCTGCGAGCGTGAACTTGGCAGGATTTGCCGCTTTCGAGAACAACTCTGGGTGGGGCCCCTGGGATCCTCTGATACAACTGCAGCTCAGTTTGTTTCAAGTTTCCTAAGAGGGGCTTCTAAAACCTCCAAAAGCCAAGGTATCTCCTGGGAGTCTAATATAATTATGACACACCACGTTTTGGTCACTTGCTGTGTGCCAGACATTGTACAATGTGCTTTCTACATGCAGCGGAGTAGTAGTTTCCATCCCTTCCACACAATCTGCTTCCTCCTCATCCTCAGTGCTTGGGGTTGAAGGCAGATCTTTGTTGCCTTTGGCATAAAACCACACAGATTAGTTAGCATAACTCCTGGAAGTTCTTCTGTAAAGATAATTAATATCAGAAGACTTCATTTTCTAAATACTCCAAAGACCTGAGGATCTGCAGATACTTTTTCAGGATAGATCTGGAATTACGGTTGTCATGGTGTGGAAAGCATTACAATGTTCTTATAAGCCAATCATAAAGGCACATTGGATCCAGAAGGTGCTGTACCACGTGTTGTTTCTTTTCCCGCCATGCAGGTCCAAGAAGCCTTTGTTCTCTGCTCTCCCTCCGTCTTCTCCTCTCTCCCTTCTTAGCTTTCTGCATCTCTGGCTCCCCGCCCTGATCTTGGCTCTGTTCTGGCAACACCTGGCAAAGCAGCTCTGTTTCCTCTGCTGAGCGCCCTGGGTCTTCCCGGCTGCCCCTCTCCTCACGACCACGCTCTCGGGGTTCTGGGAAGATGACAGCTCCCTGTCGTTAGTAGCCAAGGCTTCCATAGTAGCCTTCATTAGATTCTTTAAACCTCACACACACCTTTACAGAAACACCCTTTATTAGCCTCACTTCAAATTACCCAGTCAGGGTTTAGCTTCTGTTTCCCGTGGGACCCTGATGGGTACTGGGTTGACTATGGGCAATTCAGTGGCAGACACTGCCTTATACGTCTCTCTGAGCCTGTCCCTGCTAAAATACAACCACAATGTTAGCAGACCTTAAAACTCTGAGGTCCGAAGTGGACCCCATCAGAGGAGAGTGACTTAACTGGACAAAAAACGTTTCAGAAGGGGCATTGTGACTTCCTTCTTCTACTCAACCAATAACTGAAAGCCTGCTATGTGCCGGACATGGTTCTAGGTGCCAGGAATACAGTGTGAGCAAGACAAAATTTCTGCCTTAGGGAGTTATGTTCTCCCTAAGAAGGGAATTGGAACTATCATAGACTCATATACATAAAAAGATAATTTCAGATCATGTTAAATAGCATTTTTGAAGTGCCAGAGATTGGGGGAGTACTATTTTGGGTTGGATGGCCAGCAAAGTTTCTTAAGAATTAATATCTAAGCTGATTGGGCACATTCCTCAGCATACCCACACATTCCCATCTTGAGGACTCCTAAAATCATTGAGGGTAATTTGGGGGATGCTATAGTGATGCATGAGCAGGAAGGAACTGAAATCTGCATATTAATGTTAAGGGGACTTATTTGCATCCAAAGCTGGGTCATACATCTCTTTACCCTTATCATGTGATGCCTCTAGTAGTTCAAGAAAAACTGATTAATTGGGTAGTTGCTGCAATTTTTTCTGCATTTTGGGAGACTGGCCCTAGCCAAAATGATACGAAGATGCTGTTGCCTGGGCTCAGAATGGAGGTGACTTTGGCCGTGGGTGTCTGAGGTTCTCCATAGAGTGGAGTGTGAGGGAGAGCACTAATGTGCTAATAAACCTACATTTTCTGGAAAGACTTTTTGCCAATGAACTGTGAGAGAGGCAGAATATAGTCACAAGAAGTTGCAAGATGGGGTCTATTTTACAGGAATTCGAACCAAATCCAAACATTTTGTGGTTGAGCCATTTAAACATCAACCTAAACATCTGGATGTGTATCTATCTCTGGTCTAGCTTGGAGCCATAGTAACTTTCACATGAGATCCACTCAATCTCCTAATTATTGTCTTCACAAAAACCACAGTGCAGGCAGCAGCTAAATTCCCAAAACAAGTTTTCTGCTCTCAAGGAATAATACTAAAGGGAGAAAATGTGTAGAGTCGCAGTATTCCTACCCACGCGTATTTCCCCAAACCGTACTCATTCTATTCCAAGCCTCTCTTTCCCGCTTCTTAGCCCCGTGACCACCAGCTGCTCTTGCCTTAGCCCTTTGGCTTCTTCCCCCAACAGCACTTTGCTTGTAAGTAGCGTGAGGTTAGTTTCTACCGTAAGCTAGCTCAGGACTATTAGAGGTGCTTTCAGTGGACAGTGACAACTTATGAATGGATTCACTCATGGTGAAAAAGTATTGTGTCAAAGTACTTAAACACTTACACATGCCTGTTTTGTTTGACTTCTTTTCTAAAGAACTTGCCGTTTGCCTAATATAATGACCAAAGCTTGGTAGCATAAGATCTTTTCACATATAGGATATATGAAAGGCCATGATTTTCAAACTTTTTGATCTCAGCACTTCTTTACGCTCTTAAGATTATTAAGGCTCTCAAAGAGCGTTTGTTTACATAGGTAGTATCTATCAATGCCTGTGTTATTAGAAACTAAAACCGAAATTTTTTTTTCCTAATTTACTTAAGATAACAATGATCACATTCTATGCTAACATAAAAATCATACTTTATGAATAGTAAGTATATTTTCCAAAACCAAATATATTTCGTGAGAAGGGTAGCATTGTTTCACAGTTTTGCAAATCTCTTTAACTTAATATCTGGCTTCAGAAGACAACCGGGTTCTCATTGCTGTTTCCGTCTTCAACCTGACGAGGTGTGCTTTTTCTTCCCTAGTTGATGGGAAAGCGGCACCATGAGGGAGGAGTGTGGTGGGACAGGAACAAAGAAAAACTCTCTGCTGATCCCAAGAAGTGCCGTGAGACTTGGAGAGTGGAGGAAAAATAGGCTGGAGGTGTTGCAATTTCACAATTTTACCCTTTGGAACTGCAAAGACAGACTTCAAATAGTAGAATTGGGTGGGAACTTAGAGGTCACATGACAAGCCCTTCAGTCTGAAGAATATATCGACCTGATGACAAGTTATTGGGGACGTCCAGTCAACACCTGGGGGTGAAGCCCAAGCACAGAACGATGAGCCCCCGGAAGGAAGAGGGGAATGGAGTGGGTTTCCCAGCCCCCACGAGACCTCCAATTTTTTTATGGTGAATTGTTCTCCCCAGCAGCCTGGGGCTCCATCCAGCGAATATATGTTCAGCTAGCCACTTAACAAACTCAAGCTGCGGTTTTAGGGCTGATAAATAATTATGTTAATTAACAGGTTGGAGGAAAAATATGATGTTATTCCTGTGGAATGCTCTGAAAAGCTGGAAACACTTAACTGCAAAAACTACATGTGGTGAAATAACCAATAATTTGCTTAAAAAACCCACATCTGGTTTGCTGGCTCAAAGCAGGGGTTAATAGTCTTTTGAGGGCAGCCAGTGTTGGAGAAGGGTCCCAGGATAAACAGCCAAGCCTTCACGGCAGGAAATATGCTTGTTCTTGTAGCACAAGCATTTACGTTGGCTTCGAACCAGGATGAAACGTACAAGGAGTTGTTTGGTTTGCCTCTTTCTTTCTTGTCTTTATAACACGCAGTTCAAAAATGTCTTGCTCACATTTGTACCCTGGGAGATGGTAAAGAGTTAAGGAATAGTCAGGTGAGAATAATAAAATAATCATTTGCTCCAAACTCCCAAAAAGATGCAGCAAACACACCATCATAGCGAAGATAGACAAGTAAGTTTGAATCACATATGCACGATCATTTATTATCATAACAGACACACTGATCTGATGAATATGTATTGAGCATCTTCCTTGCACAAGGCACAGATGTGAAAGTATTAACTGATACACAGGTGAGTAATCTGTGGCCTCAGATTTCCAGGGCAAACTAGCTCAGGAGAGAGACTACCGCAAATATACAATATGTGCATAGTACAAATCCCAGTGTGACAGGTGTCATAAAAGAGAGAAATAGAGTGCTACAAAAGGCTCAGAGGCAGGAAACTTCCTGTAAGATTACAAGAGTCTGCAAAGTTCTCTTGTCACCAGTGGTATTTCAGCTGAGACATAAAAGATGACTAGGATTCCAACAGATGGAAATAAAGGCAGAATGGCGTTGGGATGGAGCACACCTGCATATCTGTAGACAGAGGCAAGAAGCAGCAGAGGACAGTGAGTGAGGCTGTTTGGCGAGGATGCACATGTAAAGAATGTCGGGGAGGTAATCAGAGAAAAGCCGCCCCTGGCGACGCCCACTGAAACACGGATCTGGCAGCAGCAGCACTGGGTGATAAAGTGGAACCAAACAAGTCTGAGACCAGAAAGATATTCTCATAATGGGCCAGGCAGCCCCTACAGAGGTGCTCTTTGTTGACCGTGATCTGCCAGATATTTCTGTAACAGGGTGACTGATTGGATATACGGGACAAGGTAAGGGAAGGAGTTGAGATATCTTCCTAAGCTCCATCTGCAGAGACTAAGAGAATGTGCTTGAAATTCTGGGCCACCGGGTGGCTAAAAATTAGGGTATAAAAGCCAGAACCAGAAAGGCAGAGGGTGCATTCAGGGGTCAAGAGAAGGAAGAGTGCCGGTGCCAGGAAAAAATGAGAAGCGGCCTCCTTGTATCCCCTTGGGCCCTCCATCAATTCCCTCCACATGCCAGCCAGAGAGAGCTTCAGGAAATGCAGAACTGATGGTGGCAGCTGCCCACCGTGTATCCGTGAAAGCCATTCCAATGGCTTCCCGTTGCTCTTAGGATAAATATCAAACCTTAACTCAGCCTCCAAGGCCCTGCACGTTCTGCCAGTCCTGGTCCCCCCCCAGCTCTCCAGCGCTACCTTCTCCTTCTCTCTGCCCTTCAGCCTCTGCACTTTTCTTTGCAGTCCTTGGACCTGCTAGGTTCTGTCCTGCCACAGGGCCTTTGCGCTGCCTGAGAACATTTTCTGTCCCCTCTTGGCCTAGTTACCCTCTAAATATAATTTTCCATTCAGTGGCCTCTCTTTAGGGAAGCCCTTTATGCTTTCTGGCTGGGTGGATTGAATCCTCCCATTATGTTCCCTCATAGTGCCTTATGTTTTCCCTTTCCAGACTCAACACAGTTGCAACTGTATACATTTTTGTAAAAGCATTTGATTCATGCTGGTTCCCATGAAGCTGCAGGTTCCTGAGGACGGAGTCGCCATTGCAGCTTTCATTTTCTGCACGGTTCCTGGCACTTAGCAGACTCTCAATGTGTAGTTGAGAATGCATGCGTAGAGGGAATGCATGTGAAAGAATGATATTAAAACGCTCTCACCTGCATTGTCTCACTCGATCATCATTACATACCTATGAGTAGATATTATAAGCTTAGTTTTACAAACAGAGAAATTTTAAAATACTGAGCACCCCTCTTAGCACCATGCAGGAAGTCAGGGGCAACACTGTAGCCTAGAGCCACACTTAATAAACAAGGAAACCAGAACTCTATTCCAAGATATTTTACAAAAAATGTAAATGGAAAAAATATGGGGACAAATGCCTTTATTAGTAATCAAAGAGAAAAGTTAGTATTAGAGGTGCCATTCTTACTTATAAAACTGGAACTACATTTAAAAAGAAGCATACTTGATGTTGCATTGTTATTTATCTTCTGGTATGCGTAATAACCCTTCCAGAGCATAAGGACCACTGTCCAGAGAATGTGATGGCCTTCACTGTGGTGAAGAATGAATATGGTGGGCGTCCCAGGGAGGATAATATATTAATTCTCTCCCTTACTTGGTGGTTTCTTCTGAGGAAGTCAGTGTGAAAGCCATGCTGTCGGCCAGGAGCGGTGGCTCACGCCTGTAATCCTAGCTCTCTGGGAGGCTGAGGCGAGCGGATTGTTTGAGCTCAGGAGTTCGAAACCAGCCTGAGCAAGAGCGAGATCCCATCTCTACTAAAAATAGAAAGAAATGAATCAGACAACTAAAAATATATAGAAAAAAATCAGCCGGGCATGGTGGCGCATGCCTGTAGTCCCAGCTACTTGGGAGGCTGAGGCAGAAGGATTGCTTGAGCCCAGAAGTTTGAGGTTGCTGTGAGCTAGGATGATGCCACGGCTCTCTAGCCTGGGCAACACAGTGAGACTCTGTCTCAAAAAAAAAAAAAAAAAAGCCATGCTGTCAGTACAGATGGTGGTCATATAGAATGAATTTACCGTTGAAATAAAATAAACCAGTGTAAGCTTCTAATTAAAAAAAAAATACTTTAAGAGCATGTTAAAATTCACTGATGGAGCTTTTTGATATTCCAATCAAAATACCTATAAGGAAATATCCAGTGAAAGAGGAAAACTTCTTACAGTGGAACTGATACTGGCAATCAACCTAATGTTAGAGTTAGGGAAGATTTCCATTACGTCAAGAACTAGAAACTATTAATAGTATGTGATGCTTGTTTGCCCATCTGAAACAGACTACCCCACCCACCCTAAAGAAAAGCCAAATATTCCCTGTCTCACCTACCATCAGTCTTTGGCTGAAAGTTTTCACCAAATGGAAAACTCTCCTTCTATTGCAGGAGTGGCTTTTTTACTCTCCCCAAAATCCACCTGGTATCTCTCTTTCTCATCAATGAAACGGCAGTTCCTACCCCTAAAACAGCATAGCAGAAAGTGGCTGGTATACAGTACATCCTAGAAGCTGTAGACCTATCTAGTAAAATGCAGTCAGAATAGGCCACATAGCTGGGCATGCTGAGGAGGGGAGTTCTGTTGTATACTCAAGCATTTTCACTTGTCAGAAAAACAGGCAGGAATGGGGAAAGAAGACCTCTCTTCAGTCTAGCAGAACTTGACTGGGTGGGATGGGGGCCAGGCCAGGAGCTATAGATGGGAGAAGATTCTCTTACCCTGCGGGGAGACAGGGAGCAGAGACAAGGGCAGGTCAGCACTCTGTCAACAGTCCCTGGGCCCGGACAACCTTCTCTTCATCCTAGGCTGGAGAGGTGATCCAAACAGAGATGCAAAACACCACAATGCAAGGGAACTGGAAATTCTTTTTAAAGCAATTCTGAAGAGCAAACATAGATATGTCCAAGAAATGAATAGTATAGAATAAGCTACTGTTTTTGCTTATCAAGTTGGCAAAAATTTCTGATGAAATATTTAAAGGTAATAAGGCTTTAAGAAGAGGCAATGAAGAAGACATTCTCGTACACTGTCAATGGAGACAGAAATTGCCAGAAACTTTCAGGAAAAGATTCGGCTTTGCCTACCTTCATCATTGTCATCTTATTTAAACTACATTATGGTTTAACATATAAGAAGGATTACTTTTGTATAGACATACTTACATAATAGGCCATGATAAGGCTGTACTGTAATTTATTTAATGACATGAGGAGCACTTATGATGTAACTCTAAATCAAAAAGGCGGGGTGCAAACTTTAATACAAAACAACATCAGTTTTTAAAAACAAACCAAAAGCAAATAAAGACATAGAAAAAAGAGCAGAAAGGAAAGAGAAAATGGAAGAAATAGTGTAAATGTTAACAGTGGTTATGGCTGAAGATTTAGAATTATCCATAAAGCAGAAGCAGAATTTGTTATTTTTTTTAATAAAATGCATCAATTAATAAAAGAACCGTAGGGGGATGCGTTTTAGAGATAACCAGAGAGAGAGGCAGGAATGGAGGGAGGAGGAGGAGGAGGTACACCCAACACACACGAGCTCCGGATGACATTAGTGGAAATTAAAACATATCAGGAACAACTTTCTTTTCCCCCTGATCAGGCCACTAGAATACCTACCAAGGAGCCAGTAGGCAAATTCACGCTTGATGGATATGTAACAAATCAGTCGGGGAACAGTTTTTTTAACAGAAGTTTTATAGGAGAATGATCTCATTCCAAATGGTGCTCGTGGGCCCAAATGCTGAAGTAATGGGAGAACTGTCATAATGGAAAGACTTTATGGAATGATAAATTAAACACTAGAAAAGCATTGAGGAAAAAAAAAAAAAAAACCCTGAAGTCTGACTCAGAAACCAAGACCCTGTGGCTCCATGCTGAGGGGTGTCCCTAGACAAGTCATTTGCCTTTCTGGGTTTTGTGTCCCCATTTATGAAATGGAGATGATAAGGGGTCCAGTTCCCCTTGCAGGATTATTATAAACAACAAAAGACAAAATGCATATGAACAGCGCACACCGCAAATGCAAGTCACCACTGCACCGTTATGTTAATGAGAGAAGAACAAAGAATCAGGGTTTATGTGCCTGGGCACTACGTCCTAGTGTTTCAGGTCACTATTCTTTCTCCTAACAATGGCACTACATAGTGAGTGCTATTGAAAGATTTTTTTTTCCAGATGAGATTATATTCTAAAAAGCTTGACTAAAGTATGTTTTACTTATGATGTAGACATTTCTATTTTTTTGTTTGTTTAGTCTTTTTAGAACACTCAAAAGGTTTTTCAAATTTGGGACTGATATTTGAAACACATTTTCCAAAGATGATACCCAAACGTGGAAATATCCATAAAATGTTAAAATCATCATGTTGGGGATGTATTTTGGATGTATTTGGTGTTATGGAGAGGGAGACCTTCATTTTCCTAAAATGTTTCTAGTCATGGGTGTGCATGCCTGTGCATGATGTGCAGTGTGTAAATATGACTGCACACGCGTGTGCGTGCCCACTGGTGCACATGTGTATTACAGTGGGGAGGAGGGAGAGTAATTCAAGAAGCTGTACGAAGGAATAGTGGGAGTGATGCCCAGATCCACACCCCTCCTGCTGACCAGTGAAGGATCAGACCATGTTTTGGAGAACTGGTAGACCATGAATGATTGGTGGATGATATTTGCATTTATTTATAAGGAAACACATACACACACAGACACACACACACAGACGCACACACACACACACACGGCAACAAATAATTGGTTCAAGTTGCATAAAATATAGACTGTCTATGGATAAAAAAATAACATACACAAAAGATTTATAATAGCCATGTCTATAACAGAAAAATAACAGATCTACCAAGAAGAAACTGGTTAAAACTCATCCATAAAATAGAGAATTCTATAGGGCTGTTTCGAATTCTGATGAGGATCTATGTTCAGGTATTGGAAGGTGTGCATGAGCTAACACTGAGAGAAAAAATAAGACCATATTAATACAGGTAGTATGATTCAATTTTATAGCTATAATCTATCGGTATATTATTTATTAATGTATATATTGCATAGAAAAAAACCTGAAAAAAAGTAACCTAGAATGTAAACCCTGGTTGCCTCTACGTGATCCAATTTGGGGTGTTTTAACTTTCTGGTTGGCTGTAATTGTTGAAATTTTTAACCATCTAAAAATGTTATTTTACCAGCCATAAGCAAAATAAAATGTTTTTCATTTTGAGAAAAGTAGTCAATCATATCATCCACCAAAAAATGCTCAGAGTTCAATCTTAGGAATAAGAAGCAATTAGCAATTAGCCTATTCCTTTCCATCATGAGTTCAGGTAATGTGTTCACATCCCTACCTTTTACCCCAACCTTTGACTCTCAGAACTTGCAGAGCTTAGGAAGGAAACAACAAACCAGCCTCGTTGAACAAAAAGACAGCCTCAGATCACTGATCCAAAATTCCTAAATCTTAAATAGGAACCATCCAATCAACAGATACTCTTTTCTCTGTGGACATTCTTGCATTTCTGGTATAAAATCTGTACCAGTGGCTTTGATAACACTTTTTAAAGCCACAAATAAAGGTAAAGCTTGAGTGGAAAGCCAAGTGACTATTTCTGCAGAATTAAAATTATTGTGGGTGAGAGTGTTGCACCAACTGAAGTTGAAATTGATTTAAAGGAGGTTTAAATCAAGACCTCTTATTAGAGTTCTTATTAGAAGAACTAGTTTGACAAACCAATTATCCCTAATACACTAGGTAAACAAAGATTTAATGTCAGAATAGTATTAACTACTATGTTTGGTTAGTTGAATGAAATGTTTTTCTTCTTCTAATCCTTCCTTTAAAATAGACAGCAACCACAGAGATCTATTATGGAATTAAAATTAATTCATATTTTTCAGTTTTCATATGTAGCCAACAATTCCTCTAAAATCCCCTGGGTAGTCAGGCATTACTTTCTAAAAAAGAAGAAAAAAATTAGCAAAATAAAGAAGTGTTATGAATTCCAAGAGGCAATCTCTTCCATACTGCAACCTCCCTTTGTACCTGACTTCCGCAGTCTGTGTGGTTAAAGCTAACGTTGGTTTGTAGCATGGCAGGTGTGCAGCTAGAAAGATTTTTTAAAAATGCCTCTTTTTGCTCTCTGGACAAAATGAGAGATGGGAGAATGGAGATCTTGCATTGAATGCTTTTTGGTGAAAAACCACATTACTATTCCCATCAATGCAGCCCAAAAAATTAGTACTATTTAAGTCCTCATGGGCTTTAAAGGAATCTGAATATGTTTACTCTTCTAATAGTGCTGGTTAGTTTTGATGATAGTGTGTGTTTTAAAGGAAACTGGATATTTGTATACACCCCCAGGCTCTTAGCTTTGTGATCTGGAGCAATTGGGAAGATGTCAAAATCGTGACCAGAGCCAGTATTACCGACGCCTCCCACAACGAAGACATTTCTCTCTGAGGGCCTCTGTATTTATGCTCCACGTTTAGGAGCCCCTGGGCCTTCGGATCTACTCCTTACACCTCACACGCCACTGGGAGGTGATGTGTAGAGTGTTAACAAGGTTCCTGGGATGGTGGTCAGCTTCCCAGAGCCTGTGCTTCTGGCCAGCCCAACGCTCGCACGACTGGACTGGGCTGGACTGAATAGCATCCCCCAAAATTCATATCCACTCAGATCATTAGAAAGTGACCTTTATTTAGAAATAGCATCTTTGCAGTTGTGATTAATTAAGATGAGGTCATGCTGGATTAGGGTGGGGCCTCCTTAACAGAGGGCCACATACAGACGGACATATAGGAGAGAATGCCATGAGAAGACGCAGACAGAGATTGGAGTGATGTGTCTACAATCCAAGGGATGCCAAGGATTGGAGCAAACACCGGAAGCTAGGACTTGGGCATGGGATACCTTATCCCTCCAGGAAGACCCAGCCCTGCCAACACTTTGATTTTGAACTTCTAGGCTCTAGAACCATGAGAGAGTAAATATCTGTTGTTTAAGCCACCTAGTTTCTGGTACTTTGTTACAACACCCTAGGAAATGAATACTTACACAGATGGAAGAGGAAGTTCTTAAGAAATTTAAGCTTACGTTTTTTTCAATGATAGACACCCGAAGCTTTAAAATCAGGCTTTAAAAGAATATATTTTAAAGCCTCACTTAACAATGCAAGATTATTTTCATTTAGAAGTGACAACTTGGAGAAATAAATAAGTTCCTTGGCTCCTGCCAAGGTCAGATAATTTTATCTTCTTCCTAAAATGGAAATTCTGAGATGAAAGGGATAATCAGGAGATAACTGCTCTGCTCCCTGGTTTAGACAAGACTGATCTTGCCATATCTTCAAGATCTTTGGGAAAGAACATCACTTCAGGTCACACAACCCTTAAGATGCAAAAGTATTTGTGAGTTTTTATGCACACCATTTTATTGCAAAATCTGTTAAAAGAAAGATGCAAAACGTTCCACAAAATCCAAAAATTAAGATGATATTTTTCCTAGAAATTTATTGTTATAGAGTACACCACAAGTCAAAAAGTTCAAAAAAGCCATGGACCTCACAGAAGTATTTGATGCAAGATTTAAAATCTATTTCTTAAAATTAAAATACAGTTTAAGAACAATATGATTTCTCTTCTGACCAGCCTCCTATTCAGGTACTTATGCTAGATCTAGTAATACGTTAGCTCGCATTTTAGCAGAGCAACTGACAGCTCACATATAAAAACATACATACTCACAAAAGTGAACACTCTGATGTCTGTAAAGCAAGAAGACCACTGACTACTTAATATTCATCCGTGTTCTAAAGCACATTGAATATCCTGAAAAACCTCATGCTATAAAACACCCAAAAATGCTAAGTAAAATAGAACAAACACACTTTTAAAAATGTATATTTAATTGTAAGCCTAAATAAAATAAAAGACTGAAAATAAAAAGTAAGAGGAAAACAAAAGTGAAAAGTGGAAGTTGATACTTTGGTTACCCTGAGGACACAGTGAGGTCTTAGTTTTAATATCTCCCAAGACTACTACTTGGATCTGCAAGAGCTGGAGAGTTGGAACTGAGACACCAGAATACAGCTGGGACTCCCAAAAAGCCACACCCTCAGGAAACGTGTGGACTGAAAAAAAAAAAAGCAAAAGAAAATGGTCAGCAAACCAGCAAAGAAAAAATACAAGGAAACATCTCCGTCTCCTTCTCGGCTCTGATTTGGAAGAAAAAATATTTTGTGAAAAATTTTAACCACAGACCTGCACTTAGGCAAGTTTGATATTCTTTTTCATACCACAAACATGGTCCAGGAAACACCAAACCAAAAAATAACCTGAAAATGGTCCCAGGTGCCAACCAGGAAACCCTCAACCCAGGCCACACAAGATTCCCACTAACTATGAGCTCAAAATCTAAACATAATAAGAAACAGGCATAATAAACAAGAATCATATAATCGAAAAACATCAAATTCAGACCCTTGAAAACTTCAGGTAATGAAATTGTTAGAAACAAACTATAAAATATTTTTAAAGTGAAATGATGGAATAAATATAAGAGCAAACAACTGAATCAAATATAATGGCCAAGCCAGCTTTAAATAGAATCAGAATTTATTAAAAGAAATGTAGCCTTTGACATTAAAAAATCAGTGGACAACTGGTGAATGGATGAAATGTGGTACATTTATGCAATGAAATGCTGCTCAACAACAAAAAAGAACAAACTTCTGATACATGCAACAATGTGAATGAACCTTCAAAACATTATATTAAGTAAAAAAAACACAGACACAAAAGACCACATACTGCCTGCTTTCATTTATATGACATATTCATAACAGGCAAATCTACAGAGACAGAAATAGCTACGTGGCTGCCTAGAGCTGGTGGGGGGAATGGGGTGAACATAAGTGGGCATGAGCCATTCTATGGGGAGAAACATGTTCTAAAACTGAGTTATGGTAATGGTTGCACTACGTAAATCTACTAAAAATCATTGAACTGTATGTTTGAAATGGTTGATTTTTATGGTATGCAGATTATATCTCAATAAAGTTGTTAAGTGGGCAAGTCGAGTCAAACAACAGATTAGATACTGTCAAAATCAGAATATAAAGCCAAGGAAACTACATGATGCAGAACAGAAACAGATGGGAAATCCGAAAGAGAGGTAAAGAGAGTGGGGAGGAAGTATGAAAAGGTCCAATATACGACTGATAGGAGTTCCAGGAAGAGAAGAGTATTGAGAGGAAACTTCTTTCAAAGAAACAAAGGCTGAGAATTTTCTAGAATTATGAAACACCTGAATCACAAGCTAAGTAAATCAAAGAAATCCATGCATAGATGTGTTGTTGTGAAGCCACAGAATCAATGGCAAAGAGAAGTTCTTAAAGGCAACAAGAGAGAATGAACACCTGTTACCACAGCTAAAAAGAGGAAACAAGTTTTGTCAAGAAAGTGGTCACTGCAGAAACAGGATTTCACTGAAGCCAGAAGAGAAAGTTAAGGTTTAGATCAGGTGTAGGGAACCTTTTCATATTGGAAAGCCACATTAATTTAGCTGTAATCAAATAAACTGCATTCAAGAAACTTCAATTAGATGTACTTTAAAATGTACATTATTTTGTAAAAATCTAACTACTTTGTACTTAATGACAAAATGAAAACTATTTGTTAATTTTAAAGTTAACTAACCTTTTAATGACTTTATTGTGTCTACTTTTTGTTGAAAAGCATTTGAATATTTGGTTGCGGCATGGAGGTCTGCAGTTTCAATTGATCCTCTAGATGGGTATCAGTCATTTGTGATCTTAAGGGTATCTTGATTCAGAGAATGTAGAGTCTCTGTATTCTCTCCAGTGGTTGAAAAGCAAGAAAGCATTTTTTGGGCATGTTGCATAGTTATTCTACTTTATTTTTCCATATTTCAATTGGATCTTTCTTAGCACCAAAAAATGACTTTAAAATGTCACCTACGAAGAGCTCAATCAATTCCATCTATAGATCTTTAGGTGCTTTGGTGATATCAACTAGATGAAGCTGAAATGCTGATTTGAGTGTGATCTCATGATTCTCAAAGTCAGTGAACCTTTCATTATATTCTCCAACTAATAGGTCTATAACAGCTGCATATTCTTCAGATAATTTGCATATATCATCCTGCTCATCAGTGACCTTTGCTAACTGGGGAAAATGTTCATCAAAAATTTCCTTTTGAAGAAGAAGCATTTTGAAAAAAGACAGCTTTTTTCAAAATGCTTGGATTTTTTGCCACATATCATACATAGGCTCAGTTTTACCTTACAAAGAAATATTCAAGTTGTTTTGATTTGATATATCACACAGAAATGTGTCATTCCTATAGAAATCTTCTTTCAATAATTCACATTGCTGATTCCGTTCTTAATAAAATTTAACTATCTGTTCTCGCAGAGATAAAATTTTGGCTAACACCTGTTCCTGTGATAGCCCACACACTTTAGAATGATATAGCAAATCCACACTGAATACCTCATTGTTCAACTTTAGCATGTTATGAAACCGATGATGCCGTGTTACATTTGCATGAATGTAGTTAACAATACTTATAATTTGTTGCAAAGTGTCACTTAAAATAGTAGCTTTAGCACAGATATTTTGCTTATGCAAGATACAATGAAAAGAAATGAGAGGTCTGGATCTGTGAGTACTTTTTTTAGTCTGTACAGTAAGCCCTTCATGTTTTCCTGTCTTGGAAGGTGCACTGTCTGTACATACACTCACTGAATTTACCAAATTCAGTCCAACTTTCTGATATTTTCCTGAAAGTTGTTGAAGATATCTATTTCCCATGTTCTGTTTGCAAGAGTGCCCAAAGCAAGGAACTCTTTGTAGCGAAGAAAATCTTCTGTTATGACACAAATGAAGAAGTATAAAGTCTGCGCTGAGTCAGTAGTACCAGTTGATTCATCCAAAGTGATTGAATAATATGTATTTTCTTTTTGCAGTATTGCATGAAATTGTTCTGTTAATTTGAAAGCTAATTCATGCTACCTATCAGTTATGGTTCTCTTTGAAAGATACAGTTGCTTGTACTTTGAAACATTATCAGGCTCTAAGCATCCTACAACTTTGACAATGCATTCTTTCACAATTTATACATCACTGAATGGCTTCTCTTTTTTCCAGAGTATATAAGCTACTTTATAAGTTGCTTCAGTGGCATTATTTCCAGGTCTCATTGCTGCTTGAAAGAATTGTCTTTGCTTTTGCTTTTCATCTTTTAATTTCTGCAATATAGCCTTTCACATCTCTCCCTCTAATTTAAAATATTTTGGGGTCCTTATGACTGTTGCAATACTGATGAGCATTGAATTTCTTTAATGTTGATATTGCAGTATCACAAAGCAAGCAAATCATCTTATCTTTAGCAGAAATAAGTTACTATTGCAATTCCCAATCCTCATTAAAAAAATCTGTTTTCTTCCTTCAGCATTCTCTTGGTCTTCCTTGACATACCGTGGCTGTCAAGCAGACAGAATTAAAAATTCTGTGGAACTGTGCAACTTTTCACAAATCCCACTTCAAACAGAAACACAGCGCACTGTTGTCAAAAGCTGATGACAGACTGGCGTACTCGACCCCCATAAACTCTCTCCAACCAGCCTTGTGCGGTAGTGGTGCCAGTCAGGTGGGGGAAGTTAGAACTAAATCATGAGCACAGCAGCCGTCAATTTATTCCTTATGACATACTAATGTTCTAATTGTGCTGGTCAATCTGGGAAGATTATTTTGTTGAAACTTATTTTATTCTCTGGTATTTTAAATACGTTTATTTTAAAAATAAAAATATAAAAGATGAACAAAAACGTATTCATAAAAACAAAAGGATTTGTTTGTACAATTCGGATTCAGTCAAAAGGCTGCACTTAAGGACCTGGAAGGCCACATGTGGCCTTAAGGCTGCAGGTTTCCCACCCCTGGTTTAGATAAATGGATTTGAGGAGGGAGGACATTCTAATCACGGGTGTGGGAAGGAAAACGTAAGCAAAGAAGCAAAGGCCAAAATGAATAAAGATGAGGCTTCAGGTACAAGAAGAGAACAGTCTGGTTGAAGCAAAGGATTAATTTAGGAAATTGCCGGGACACAAGGTTAGGGAACCACCGTCGAGCCAGATTATAGTGGCTATTGAAAGGCCCTCTAAAGATTTGAACTTACTGACACACCACCGTTAAAAATGTTCCCCAGTTGGCTTACCAGGGATCCCTTTTCAAATCAAGTAGATATCTATGTCATAGTAACTAGAGCAATTCTATGAGAATGGAACTGGGAAGGCAGTTTTTTAAAAGTTATAGAGCATTTTCCACTGGAACCCATTAGAGTCCTAAAGTTAAACCTAACCCTGGAAAAGGCAGAAGGCTCTAGGTAACTGCTAGAACATATCCTTGCTCATCGGGTAGGACTATAGGGACTGCCTCAGCCTTTCCCGTATATTTTCTTTAAACTCCTATTATTTTAACAGGCCTGGGAAAAGGGTGAGTCACAAAGGTGGAAAAATATTTTGGCTGCAGCTTTGGTAAGAGGTGAAACGCATTAACCTTGCGATGAGTCACCATCACCTTGGGCAGCTTAAATGAAAAAAGCCCTTACCCACTGTGGTTCCTGATCTCTGGGAGTGTGTCTGACAGAGCGTCGGGGTTTGGTAACTTCTTGTCTGGTGTGAGTGCAGCCTGGTTGGAGTTTAGTTTCTCCAGAAGAAGGCCTGAAATACCTCGGTTCCAACAGGCAGCTTGTAAGCCTGGCTCACCCGCCTCCCAAACCTCAGCGGGGGGCGCAGCTGCAACCCACCTGGTCCAGCGTAGCCGGTTTCGCCCCATTGTGAAGGGAGGACTAGCTGCCAGTGCCAGGGGAGGCCCTGAAATACACATATTTTGAAAATCATGCATAGCCAATTAAATCCTAAGAAAATTACATTCGTAATAAAATCATGTGGAATTTACTTCCCTGAACTGTGACTCCAGATCATTTGAAGTAAACCCCAACAACTCATTAGTTGGTTTAAAAATGAACAAAATTAGCCATTTTGCCATTATGCAGTTTTAGAAAAATAATCCCAAATCCTTTACCTCATTAAAACAAAAAAAAAAAGAAAAGAAAAACTGCCTGAATATTATGTTCAGGCACCTATTGTTGTCAATGTTTGTAAGGAAACTAATGGCCTCTGATTAACCATTTGATGTTGGAAGGGGTTTTAAGGCCTCTCGAACTGCACCAGTAAATAAATCCCTGTTTACTTGCCATGATCATTAGAGCATAGTTGCGAGCCTCCTAAAGGAGAGGCATTGTTCCGGCACGGGAGGCAGCTTTAAGCACTGCCCAGACCTGAATGTGAGTCTGAAACCAGACGCTTAGTGCGTGTGACCTGGGTCTAGCTACTTAGCTTCCCCAAGCCTCAGCTTTCTCGTGAGTGAAATGAGGCAATGACGCCCACTGCAGGTGGGTAGGAGGACAAATGAGATGACACGGTACTGTCCTTTAGTACCCGGTAATGCCAGCTCCATGCCCTTCCTTCCTGCCTAAAGACTCATTGCTTAAGGCAGGGTGGGGAGCTGGTCCAAGTTCATGGAAGGAGGTCTGCAGCGGCAGCAGCCGGCTGGGCGGAGGCGGGAGAGGGCAGGGGCAGCATGGGCTAGGTAAAGGACCACGGGGACAGTGAGGGGGGCACCCGCTGGCCGTACTAGTGCCACCCAGCTGCCGAGAGCAGGTCAGGTGTGGCTGGAGGAAGGGCTCCTTGCGCAACACGCTGAGGCATTTGGACTTTAGGCCCTGAAGAATGACGTGTCTGTGATGGTTTTGGAGCTGGGAATTGACTTCGTTCCAACCCTCTCCTGTTCTTTTCCGTGAGTCAGGGGGCCTCTTCTCCAGCACCGAGGAAGTTTCCATACTTCCCAGAACTGCCCTCTCGCTTCCCAGAGCCTGCATCTGCTAGAGCCCCAGGCACATCCGAACGGTATTTTACAGATGAAGAAAGTAAGACGAGGAGGCGAGGTGGCTTGCCGCAGGTCAGCATCAAGAACTGAAATCCATGTTTTCTGACCCCAAACCTTGCACTTTTCCCACCACTTCTCACCAATGTGATGAAAAATCTGTGAAAAGACATCAAAATAATCAAATGGGAGAAAGGAAAACACATGCAGCCTGCAACATAAGCACACCACAGAATGAAGTGAAGTTTTAGGATTTGCTGTGCCCACATTACTCAATTCTCTGCCTTAAAACTTGATGATGTCCCCAAACTATCAATATGTGGGGGACACAGTTCTTGGAGGTAGCTAATGTATCTCTGCAGAGAAGATGTCAGCAGCTTTGATTGAATGGAAGCACACCTGTGTTGCCTGAATTCGGTGTTTTAGCCAAAGATTTCTTCCCTCAGGGAAGCAGCCCTGATTATTAGGGTGTTAGGACATGCCTGAGAAAGTCATGTCATGGTGCTAAAAGGCTGTTATGAAATTCACAGCCCAGTGTAGGAACCCTGATATCTGTCTGATCTGGGTAGACAGTTTACATACTTGGCTAGAGCCTCAATGCTTATATGACAAATAGTCAATGTGCCCAAGGCAGTCATCCCAAGAGTAGGGCACTGGACAGGGAACCCTGACAAAGTGAAGAGTAGCCTGCAAAGGGTATTTAACAGCCTTTCTGTAAAGAGCAGGGGTTTTGAGCTTCCCCAATTAGCTCACCCCTGACCCAAAGAGAAGCCTGACGGTTAACCATCCCTTGATTCATTCTTTATCTACCATCAAAAGAACTTTCAGATCACACTCTTTCTACCCTCCCACACCCACTAGGCTGCAGTGCTGCTCAGCTTCCTTATGTGAAAAAAACAGAAAAGGGGAAACTCTGCCCCACCCCCAGTAATTTGGTATCAAGTTCACATCTCGTCCTGAGAAATTTAGGATCGGCTAGAGGTCGCCAAATAAGATAGACTAGTCTACAGAGATGTGCTGTTGATGAGAGGAGGCAAACACCTCCCTGGACTAGACAGACAGGAGAACAGTGCCCTTCATGCTTTGGAGTTATTTTTAAAATGCTTTAAAAAAAGTACATACCTTAATCTCGTGGGGTACTCAGATCAACATTTGAGGTGATTACCATAGATTATCAGAGTGCCCTGAACAAAGATGGTGTTGTTTCTGTTTTTTAATTTTCTCCTATTTTCTGCCAAACTATAGGGAAAAAAATGTTCTTGAATCAATATGGTCAATAGGAAGAAAAATGGGAAAAGAGATAAACCTTCTCAAGAGAAAATTACATAGACGTTACAATAATATAAGACTACCTCGAACATGTTTTGAAATAAAGCAGATTTTTGTAAAAATAAAGTAAAAAATAAAAGGACTATCAATGATCTTTACACAAGTTTTGACTTGTACAGTGCTTTTCCAATTCTGGATGAGTTTCAAGTCTTTCTTATGAAATGGACCGAGAACAGTGCTTTTACCCATGAATCTGCTGGCATCCCATTCTGTGCTTGACGTAAGACCTAAGAAAGGTCTCACAGAAATGGAATATTCTCCATAGCAACACCAGAGCGAAGGGAGTGTGCTGCTATTTTCCATTTCTCATCCCATTCCCTCCAAACTATTCTCAGCCTTTCTGTCTTGTGGCTCAACACCCGCGGCTCCCCTGCTGGTCGCCTGGCCCTGGCTGGCTTCTGCTCAGGGTGAGCTGATAGAAGGTGTTGTTGGGAGCATGGAGGATGGGAAGAGAAAGAAGTCAACTATTTCTTCCTCATTTGGTGCCACATCCCTGGCAATAAATATCTGTGTCTCTCCATGACTGTTGTCACAGCAACGACAGTGGCCTTTCCCCTCCAGTTCTCCCTGGGCTCCCAGGGAGGTGGTAATGGCGTCCTGCTGGTGCAGATCTCTCTTGCCTGCCCTTAACCGTGCTTGCTTCTCTGCAAGTAATGCTTGAACCATCCAGGTAAACTCTTATTTCCTGCTGGGACAATGGCTGTTAGGAAGTTCTAATTGTCCTACCTGCAGAGCTATGTTGGAGTTGTCAGTAGGGGTGACAATGATTGTAGAAATGCCCTTAGCATTTCCTTTCACAGACCAGCACCTTCCAGTGAGCTTAGTTTTGTTATCTTTAGCCTATGCTCTCTGTCATTTGGAAAACAGGGACTTCAGAATTCTTCTAGTCCAACCCTCTCTTTTGTAATTCAGAGAACATTATTAACAGTTTCCCCGATTAATAATGTTCATGGGGATCAACATTCTATAACCACTTGTTAAATCCCCGACACTACCTTAGGACTTTCGCAGCCGTTTCGTGTAATCCTCTCAGTCTAAGGCAAAGACACTTTAGTCCTCATTTTATTAGTCAAGAGCAGTAATGTGAAATGCCCAGTGTCGCACATCTCAGGCCAGTGGCTAAGTGATGTCCGTCTCTTCCCTGAGCCATTGTGATCAGCTGTGGCTCAACCCAGCACCTCCAGGAATCATGCGCACAAGCAACTGTTGAAGGAAATGCAAAGACACGTCAAGCACTCAGACCCCTGGCATGAGCCAGCATGCTGCCTGGGAACAGTGGGCACCTCAGAACCAGATGAAGCCCCACTAGAATGTTGGGCAGTTTGGTAGCAGCTGACCCAGGAGAAGCAGGAGTGGAGGACACTGCATGTAATAAACGCCCCTCCTGAACCTCTTTGAACTCCAGCGCCAGTGAGATTCGTCCCGGTTTAAGACTTCTCTAGTTCTCCAGTCTCAGTCTGTCTGCAATGGAGGCTGAGAAGCTACCTATTAATAACCACTCTGGTGATTTTGAGGCAAACTATCTAGAACCACACATTGAGAATCAGTGCTCAAAACCACCGGCTCCACGAGAGCAGAGGAAACATCTGTCTCCATCACTGTCGGGTCCCACTGCACAGTGAGTGTCAGTCGCTGCTTTGGAATGAATGAAGAAGACACAAGAGCAAATCAACGTCTGAACTCCCTTTCCTACGAGGCCTTAATCTTACATCCTGAAATACTGTGATCCTTCACTGTGAAGTGCTCCTGACCGTTAAAACCATCCCAACATCCTGTGCTTCTGCTCTGGGGCACGGTGGGCTGGGCTGTGGTCAGTCCCCTGGCCAGAGGGCCGATTGGAGCAGCACCGTGTTTGGCAAGGCATGATTCTTTTTTTACAGGATAGTAAATCCTTTAACGCAATGCTTTCAAATCAGAATACTTCATAACTTGTCCTTCCTTCGTTTCTTCACCAGTGATATTAAGTATATTAGTCGTTACCTATCATGGGCCAGGTGCCCCGTTAGATATCAGGTGAACAAAATCCAACCAAGCCCCAGACAAATATTATATAATTTCACTTATATGAGGCACCCAGATTAGTCAAATTCACAGAGAAAGAAAATAGCATCGTGGTTGCCAGGGACGTGGGGGAAGGGGAGAATGGGGGGTTAGCGTTCAATGGGCTCAGAGGTTTAGTTTGGGATGATGGAAGAGTTCTGGAGAGGGCAGTGGAGAATGTAACTGTGCTTAATGTCACTCAATTGTACTCTCTAAAAAGGGTGAAATGGTAAATTTTACGTTATGTCTATTTTACTAAAAAAAAAAACTGAATGAGCTTTTGAGATGATTATCTTACTTACCATACAAGTTAAGGTTTATCAGTTATAATGCAGTTTCAGTTTTTTTGAAAAAACATAACATTTATAAAAGGTGATTTGATTCTTAAAAAAAGAAAGTTCCTCTGCAGCTCACAAACCACAGAAGGAGACAGACATTAGCCACAACACCGTTGTGTAAATAAACGTGGCAGCACCACCGTGGTGTGCAAAGGAGAGAGAGTAGCACCAAGAGAAGGTACAGTACAGGCGGGGAAAGGGGGTCTAACCGGTGAGCAGAAGGCCCTAGAAAGGTTCCCCTGAGGCAGAGACGAAGTTGCTGAAGGTATAAAGGATGAGGAGAAGGTGGGATGAGCAGAAAAGTTAGAAGAGCATTTCGGGCAGGTGGGCAGCCACTCGGGGGCTCCCATCAGAGCTGGCCATGATTATGGCGGGCAGCACACGCCGGTGCTTCCAGTGGGAGACATTGCTCACAGAAAACCGTCACAGTGGAGTGGGGTGCATTTGTTTGTTACCATCAACCTCCCAAAGAACTTCGCTGGTGTCACACGATAACAGAGCTGATCATTCCTTTCAGGCTGCTACGCTGGACAAAATATTTAATGTTCCTTTAAAGCATGATGTGATTATCTTGCTGAATTGGCAACGTTTCTTTACTTATTCCAAACAATTTTATAAATGACAAGTAGGTGTGACAAATAAGCATGAGAAAAACGCCAAATAATTTTTAATATTCTAACGGCATTGTCAAAAGAGCCAAAAAAGCATTAAGCAAACTCGTAAGAAAAAAAGAATTGTTCACATTTTTAATGGTTTTTAAATCAGTCAAGGAAACTGACACACAAATTGTCAATTTCATAGTACTATATCCATAGAATTATAAATAATGTTATGTCTCTATTATATTGAATATATAGGATAATTGTACAATTCTATAGCAAAATATACATTTGTATTATTTATAAACAAATATACTTTGAATGAAGAGCAAAATATCACAGGTCTCTGTTAGCTCAAGCTATTTTAAAATCTAGAAAATTAGTATTTTTTATATTCGAAAATTTCCATTTAGAATGTCCATATCTTAAAGCATATGGAAACATTCTTGTAGACATTTCAAGGAGAAATACTGCAAAATTCTCAGCCTCTACAAACCCTACTTTCAGAATGATCCACCATCACTGAAAGTATTGAAGACACTAAATTGAATATAATCATTTTAGCAGTGTTTGTCTTAGTTCTTGCTCTAGCCAAATATCTTTGACTAAATCCCAGACTCAGTGAGCAACTCTCATTAAACGTTAAAGGTTGTGACATGTGGCATAGGGGTGTAAAGGAGCCTTTTAATTGCCTTTTCAGTTTGCAAATTATTTTTAAATGCACAGCTTTATGAAACTGGATATTAAAAAATCTGCCTTTTCTTTCAGCACCTTGTGATTTTGAACTATTCTTCACTTGCATGGGTCGTATGTCATGCTCTACATCTCAAGCTTTGTTTGGGGGCCCATTTCATCATGCCTGCATATGCAAGGTGTAGAGAAGGATCCAGAATGAGATTTAGATCACATTTCTCCCAGTTGCACCAGCTATACCTGTAGCCAGTTAAAACTCTGCCATATTCCTGGTATAGTTTGAGTTCTTCATTATTTTTCATTTCCAAAGCAAACCTACTGCTTGAAAAAAGTCTCAAGGCCAATTACAGCTTTTCTCTTTTGGAACAAACAATTGGATTGCAAATCTGATTTGGTAGGTGAGTCTTTTGTCACGGTGCTTATGAGAGAGGCACAGTTTGTATGCAAGAGTCTACACGGCAGTGGGCTTGTGCTTCCAGGTCCAGCTGTAGTGACATCATCAGGATGGGCTCTTCCCAGGTCATCCAACCTGCAGTAGCTCCAGGCCCTCGCTGCTCCTCAGCCTGTCTTGATTCTGATAGTCTTAATTCCCCTGTCTGTTACCTGGGGAAACACTGAAACACAGAGATGTACTGTATTAGTTTGTTAGAACTGCCATAACAAAGCATCACACACAAGGAGGGCTTAAAGGGAAATTTATTATCTCACAGTTCTGGAGGCTAGAAGTCCAAGATTAAAATATCGGTGGGGTTGATGTCTTCCAAGAGCAGTGAGGGGAGGATCTGCTCCATGCATCTCCCCAGCTTCTAGTGGTTTGCTGGCAATCTTTGGCATTCCTTAGCTTGTAAAGAGTCACCCTGATCTCTGCCTTCATCTTTGCATGGCATTCTCCCTGTTCATATGTCCACTCTGTCCAAATTTCCCCAGATAAGGACATCAGCCACATTAGATTAGAGGTCCACCATACTCCAGCATGGCCTCATCTTGACCTAATTAATTACATCTGCAAAGACCCTATTCCCAAATGAGGTCAACATTCTGAGATACTGGAGGTTAGTTCGTCAACATATGAATTTGGGCAAGGTGGGGCACAATTCAACTCGTAGCAGGTATAATATATTTTCTATGGATACATAAATTATAGGTCAATACACAGAAAAAGTTCTGGAATGATACATGGTCAACAGTTGAGCCTGGTTACTTCTGAGAATGAGGGTTCGGTAAACCAGGGTGGGGGTGGAAGTCAAAGTAAATTTAATTTCATCTATAAAATCTTCACTTTTTAGAAGGAGAAGGCAATTGTATATTGCCTATATGAGTAAAACTTAATATAAACAAATCAAGATTTTGCAGCGATTCCCAGCAGAAATGTTACCCACTGCCAACGTACGTTTTGGAAACTTGTGAGGGTGTCTGCTGGCTAGTGCAATGCTTGGGGCACTGTTGGCAGTTAATGGGTGGAAACCAGAGTACTGGACGCCCTGCAATGCAGGGACATTCTCCCACAGGAAGAAGCGTTCTGTGTCCTGCTCAGTTTTCAAATGTCCTGCTAGGCATTTACATATGAAATCATTTGGCGAGATATTAATACACACTGAATTTTCCAGGAATGCAACCCTTGCACCTATAAATTAAGGGGAGATTGCCCTCTGGGTCAGAAATTTACCATGAATTTTCACCTCCTTGGAAAACCAAGCAGCAGCACTCTTAATATTTGAGCCACTCACAGAACTCTCCTACGGCGGGCTGCAATTGAAGCTTTCACATTTCTGCTGATTCTCCATCTAGGTGCAGTGACCGACCACTCGATCCTGCCATGCCAAGCCTTCGTATACTGTAACGTGCATTATTATTCTATTATAAACACTTTCATTGTACTTTTCTTTCACATCAAAGCTAGGGCTCTACATGAATTTTTAAAATATGTGTGCAGGTAGATTACATTATTTATGAATTTCATTTCAGGGCAGTAAAGAGGGTATTACAAAATATTTCTTGTGAAAAGGGAGCATGTGTTCTCGTAGTACTGAGCGCTTACAAGGCTTCTCTGATAGTCCAAGGAAGAAAGGCTGAAGAACTAAGCTAAAGCTTTGGAAATGGAGGAAAGGAAATGTATTCAAGAGATATTTCGGAAGTAAAACTTGGAAGAATGTGACAGATTTTTAACACGGGCTAGTAGGAGGATTGCTGCCCTTTACCTGAAAGATGTAAATACGCAGCAGAGGACGTTTCAGCCCCAGACACCTGCGGGGCGGGGGGGGACGCCCACAAACACAGGCTGGCAGATACTCAGGTTTAGTGAGCAAGAGATCAGGAGTCGAGAGTCACTGTCCCGTTGGTGATTGCCAGAGCCCTGAAAACGGGGCGTACATAGAGTAAGAAGGGGGAGTACGTAACAAAACCCAAGGACGCGTCTCTGACGGGCACACACAACTCGGGAAGGTCATGGAGGAGACTTTTCGTTCTTCAATCTCATCTCCCTGTTGAGCTGGAAGATTCTCAATATGAAAAGCAAAAAGAACAAACAACACCAAAACCCAGATCTTGTCACTTGCATCGCCTTGCAATTCACATTGCCTAGCTCGGCGCTGGGTACCCTGTCAGCATCTAACAATACCAGTCACCTGGCATTCCACGGCTCTGTCCCTTCCTCAAACATGCGGGAAGGGGAAAGAACAAGGAATTACTGTCCTTGGGCTTTGCAAAGCACAGGTGTCTTTTTAATCTGTGGAAAGATTTCTCCCGAAACTCAATGAGCAGTCAAGGCTCAGCATTTTCTGGCAGGCAGAGAGGAGACCATCTTTTCCTGACCAGGACTGGGGCTCTGCTAAAGGGTGGATAATATACTCAGAAAACGCATTCGCTGTGTAGGGAACTGGTGACTTGTCACTTTTAGGCAGCCTACCTCCCCCCACATTGGACAAAACCATAACTAAATTTAACAGCACAGGAAGTGTCGTTCCCAGGGCCCTCCTCCAGCCAGAATCCAGAAGAAATGCCACGTGCATTTTCCCAAAACCCATGTTTTGCACCCCAGGGACCCTCCCTCTTCTGAGTGCGTGACGTAGAAACCTCAAGGGCACTCCCTCTGGCTTCCTCCCACGTCCCACTGCCTGCCAGAACGCACAACATGGAACAGAGCTGTCACCGAGGGCACATACCTGTGGTCACATAAACACATAAACACTTTCACTAGCAGCCACGTTCTCAGGCTCTGGCCCTGAGAGACAGCCGCCAGCCAGCCAGGACAGACTGTTGAGTGCCGACCGCTGCACTGCGTCCACCATCCACCCTGGCAGGAAAGGGGTCCCAGATATGTCCTCAGCTGGGCCTGTAGTGGGGTCAGAGTGTCATAAAGAGGCCCTCTAGTGCAGGTCCGAAACCCTGATCAATCTTTCTGGACAACACGTAAGAATATTCTGCATTGTTATGTATAGTTTCGGCAGAAAGATGACAATGTGTTTTGAGTTTCCATGTCCTGTCTCTGTTTTGTTGTTTGGAGATATGCTGTGTGTGTATCTGTGTGTGTGTCTGTGTGTGTGTGTGTGTGCGCGCGCTCACATGTGCATAAAGGGCGAAGGACACAAAGGAAATGGAGGAAGGGAACAGGTGATCCCATTTTGGTTACAAGAAGGTTTTGTGTATTTTGTACAAACTAAAATAATATTGCAATCCCATATCAACTCAGGAAATTCAATAAATGTCAAAGAAAGATCAATATCCTATCATTATTTCATCTTGACTGTAAGTAGATACTTCAGAAATTGTGGGAACAGGGCACTTCACTCAAGATTGCTTTTTTTATTAATAGGTATTCATGGAATAGCTTTACTTCTAAATTTCTGCAATTTATGGACTTTTAACCTTATAAATCTCTATCCTTGAATAGCTTAATTTCTTCCTTGTTCGTAGGGACAGTGGCTTGAAAATCTCACTTGAAAGTAGAATCTAAACAGTACAAAGTCTTGACAATCTGAGAAAAGTAAACAATAAATAGTGCGTGGAATTCTTTACACATTGACAGTGTTAGCTAGGGCTTTGGACCTAACCATGCCTGTCCAGAACTGATCACGTTCCAGAATTATCACAAGATTAGCAGGAGTCTTTAGATCAGTCCCTCCACTGAGCAGCAATTGAGGGGAAATCAGGTACCAGGAAAGGCTACACTGGTCATTTACAATCCATTCAGAGCCACTGTGTACTTGAGAATATGAGAAGAGTCACTACCCACTGAGCAACCTTGGGCAAGATACTTAATCCCTCTAGGTCCTCACTTTTTTCCTTAGAAAGTGAAAGATTAGACTATAGTCCCTTGCAACTCAGATTTTCAGTTAATTTTTAAAAGCCTCACCAAGATTAACATTTATCAGTCACTCAGTTTGTAGGCTTGGAGACATTCGCAACATTTCATAATCCTAAAAGACGTCGACACTTGCTGTAGGGTCAGACTACTCATCCTATGCCTACTGGGCTTGCACTACCTGGCTAGGTGCCAGGGGATGCTCCAGAGAAAAAGGTCCTTTCATCCTGAGGGGTAAGATGCACCTAGTGAAATAGGGAACAAGGACTGTTCCAGACACTTCCATTCACCTGCCGGTCAGAGCTGTCTACTGAGAATGCCTCCTGATTCAACTAAAAGGGGCATCAGTGCTCCCTTTGGTCAAAGAAGAGAGGTTTTCTCACTGTTGTCATTCGTTTCACTCTAGACATGAAGTTTCTCCCTAAAGGCTGGAGTTAATTTTAAGTTTGCTTGGCACAGTGTTCCACCAATAGATTTTGCTTTGTGTCGGCCTCATCCTGTAAGCTCAGAGAAGAATTTCATCGTTGCATTAAAAGCTGTGATCTAATTAATCTAAACAGTGAAAGTCAAATCACATTAAAAAATTCACCCATTAGTCAACTATATGGTCATCTCTTTTTAAAAATAATTATTTAATTACACAACTAAATATGGATTCATTCTTGATTATAAGAAACTGAAATAATATATATACAAATAAAGTCACCCTAAAAACATTCCCTCCTGCCCCAGTTCTTTTACTATGTCGTGAATTTAGTGAATGATCTGTCATGAATTTAGTGTGTATCTACTCAATTCCTTTTCTATTTACATAGAAAATTATACAGATAAAAATTTTTGTTTCAAGTCTCTTTTTACATAAATGGAATAATTATTTACTTTTGTGAATGTTTTTAATTAGCAAGAAATCTTTAGATATTTCCATCAGTGTAAATATGGTTTTCTCACATTAAAAGATTGTTGTGTACTATTCCATAAGATGGATTATGAAAGTTTTAATTATTACCCTATCGGTGGAAATGCAGAGCTTTTTAAAAAAAAAATTATTCCATAAAATGCCACAGGGAACAGTTTTGTACATGCTTTCTTGCACACATGTGGCTGTGTTTCTCTTGGGTAGATACCAAGAAGTGGGATTGTTGGCTCAAAGTACATGTGCAATTTTAAAAGGTTTGGCAAAGTGCCCTACAAAAATCCAATACAAATTTAAATCCTGACCAGAGATTTAATTAAGAGAGGAGAGTTACTTTTTCCCCATGCCCTCATCAATATAAAATGTTATTTAATTTTGGAGTATGTCCCAATCCAGTAGATGAAAAATGAAAGCTGCTTGTTTTAATTTGCATTTCTTTGTTGACTAGTGAAGTTGTGCATTTTAAAATATATTTATTGGTCATTTCCACTTCATCTTCTGTGAGTTACCTATTCATATCCTTTCTCTTTTCTTCTGATGGGTTTTTATTTTCTTATCAAATTATAGACATTCTTCATATAATCTAATATTAATCCTTTCTCTGCCTCATGTGTTAAACTATTTTCTCCCAGTTTGATGACAATTATTTAACTTTGTCCATGGGGTCTTTGGCTCAAGGGGATTTTCCTTTCTCTTCTTTAAGTTTTCTGTATACATATATCCAGATGCATAGATGGTATTTTGCATAAATACTGTCCTATGGGTGCAGTGGTTTCCCTGAGCCATGGTTTTGCTTTCTGCAGGGTCAGTTACCCAAGGTCGACAGTAGTGTGAAAATATTAAAATATTTTGAGAGAGAGAGAAATCACATTCACATAACCTTTATTATAGTCTGTTGTTATAATTATTCTATTTTTAGTTGTTTTTAATTTCTTACTGTGCCTAATTTATAAATTAAACTTTATCATAGGTATGTGTGCATCAGGAAGAACAGAGTACTGTTCATAAAGGGTTCAGTACTATCTGTGGTTTCAGGCATTCATGGGGTGGGGGTCCTTGAATGTATCTGCTGAGAATAGGGGGGACTGCTATGCTTTTGGAAGTACAGTCTGTTTTGTCCTTACTCTCGTGTGTCTCAGTCCCCTCTCTTTGCTGAACTTCACTCCCATTAGTCTCCTGTCCCCTCCCCTGCCTCCAATCTAGCTAGATGGAAAGGAAAAGGAAAGACATGGAAAGATTAAAAAAATAAAAATGGAAAGAAAATACCAGGTAAATCCTATCAACTGAAAGAAAGGTGCTACAGATATGTTACTATCAGACAGCATCGACTTTAAATAAAAAGTGTCATTAGGAACAGAGACGGTCACCATGTAACAACGAATTCAGGTCACCAAGAAAGCATTCTGAACTTGTATGTACCCAATAACTGTGCCTTGGAATACACAGAGTAAAATTTTACCAGGTTAAAAGGAAAGACTGTTTCCTCCAGAGTTGCCTTTTCCATTATTTTCCTGGTACTACACAGCTGATGGTCACAGCAGTGGCAAAATAGGGTAAGGACAAGGTTTGACGTATGTGAGAAGAAAAGCAAGTGTCTAAAAATGTATGTTACTAATAGGATGAATCACATACAGTTTTCTTGAGAAACAGTCCATTCTGCTTGAAAATCAAAAGGATCAGAAGAGATCGTTTTGTTTATGAAGGAGTAAAAAAAAATCAGGATAGATTTAGAGGGAATACTCTTGAAGGAAATGAGAGACCAAACTTTTGAGGAAAATTCCTGAAGATTTTTTCCTGGGTTTGGCAGTTTGTGTGTGTAGCATTTTAATTACAAAGTGCAGGGTTTCAACACTTGGTTAGGGAATCATTCATAATTGGGACCTTCCTGACCACAGTCAGCAAACCTTCGTTCACCTCCAGGAGGTTTGGCAAATGGAAACAGAGCCTATCTGCCAGCGCGCTGTGGTCCTCATCAAACACAGCAGCCCCGCCACGGGCACAGTGGCACGCTGATGCTCAAGACGCAGCCTCCGCTACCAGATGCCGACACGAAAATATCTCTCAGAGCTGGCTGGAAAGTGGGTAAATTCACAGTACAGACGCTGGCCTGTGTGAAAACCCTTCCCTTGGAGCCAGTCTGCGTGAGGCTTGTGGAAAGCAGAGAGGTTGAATTTTTATTTCTTTCCACCCCACATCACAAGCACAAAATTGCTGGTGAACATTTAGCTAGTGGTTCTCATACCGTCCCGCCTCTGAGATGGAAAGGAAAGGTGTACATGGTCCTAAAGATTACTCTGAGCAAGATTTCTCCAAGACAGGAAGGAATACAGGCATTTGAAATAAGAACTGTGAATTTATCTGTAAATCCTTTTACCAATAAATCCTTTCGTCATGTACAAAAGTATAGTTTTACTATTGCGCCTGAATCTAACAAAATGGGGGTACTAAAATAATTCTTTATTATTTTGTTTCTCACTCGACCATTCCCAATGACTACAGTGTCATAATCCAGAAATACATGGAAATTCAAAGAAAAATCAGTAAAAGTTGGAGGAAGAAAAGGAATAAGTCAGTACACAAAGATCACCAGGTGACAAGTTGAAGATTTTCATCCTCAAGAGCTTTTAAGCGACACCTGATGCACCCTTGGAAAGCTGTCGTCACACACATTGTTAGACATAGTTGCACAGATTTTTGTTAATTCATGTTCCTTTCTAGAGCATTCTGTAAAGTTTCTAATCTTCCTTAATGCTTTGAGTTCACTTATTGATTCTCATTAAGACATCTCAGGATCTTTGCTGGTGAGAATTTCCGCACGTATCATGGAAAACCAACACACGGACTTTGAAAAGAAAAACTTGCACTCTGGAAAATCATGGTTTGATATAAGGGAGAGTGCGCTGAAAATGCCGGTCAGGGCCTTGGCTTTCCTGAGCCTTGGTGGACCTCGCTGCCCTCTCAGAATGACCAGGCTTGGGTTCCAAACATGAGCCTTTGTGATTCCCAACGCGCCTCATCCCCAACTCTGCCCTCTTCTCCTGACAGGTGGGGTCAGTGACTCCAAAGAAGATTGGTCCCTGCCTCTTGGAAGGGGCGGTTTAAAGAGCCTCAGACTCAGGTTGCCCTGGCTGCTAACCTAGTTCTGTCCTCTGTACCTGGATCTGGAAATGGCTTCCCTGTTTTGTTGCTGAGACTCAGCTCCTACTTTGACCCTTGATCTGGAAACTGGGTCCCCGATCGCTCCTAAGCTGAGCTGCGTTTCCCTGCAACGTGCCCTCACAGCTGCTGTGCTCGCCCCCGTCAGAGGACTCTTTGACCGATAGCGCATGCACCAACAAATGGAAACTTTAATGGTGTGTGGCAGGTGACATGGTAAACACACAGGTGACAGATACTAGGAGCCCCTCAGAAATTGTGATGGTGTTTTTTACAAGGTTCATTTCCCAAATGGTCAGTTCTTTACAAAATAAGTGGAGAGAGAGAGAAAAGAGTATGTTCTGGCAAACAGAAACACAGGGGCTAACAGAGGGACACCGTGAAAGGACGAAGCAACAAATGATGTAGCAACTCAGACATGATTAAAAAGAGAAATGTTCCTGATCGTGGCGGACACCCGACCGAGTTCTCCGAATTCCTGAGTATTCCCTATGTATTGTTCCTTCACTGTTCCCTGCAGCACTTCCTGTAGTCCTGTATTTGCACGTGTTACAATGGTTTGTTAGAAAAGGTAAATATACGCACAAATAAACAAAAAGCGCCTACAATTCACAAACCATAGAGGGTATTAGAAACTTGGGCCACTCACATTTCTAAACCCTAGAATCAAGCTCTTTGGGAGCATGTTACTAGGAAAGCTCATAAAACCGATAGAGAGTGTGTGGTACAAAGCGCACCAAAGGGCAGAAAACACGGGAATGTTTGGATGAAATTACCCACTTTTCCCTCTACTTTGTCATATCTCATGATTTACTTCTGATATTCGACTCAAGCAGGAGCTTTTGAGGAGACAAATTATGATTTTTCTCTTTGACCAGTGTTTCTGAAACTTTTTTCCATTATCTCCCTCCAAGAAGCATTTTTAGACATGTTTTCTCTAATCACTCCCAGTGAAATTATAATACCACAGATAGACTAAGTATCTGTTTATATACTAATTGTTTATAATTCCTTTATGCATAAAAAGAGTAAGATTTTCTAAATCCCTCTGAGGAACTAATTTTTGTCCCCTGAGAGATGATACGGCCCCCTTGAGAATGCACATTTTACGCCGTGGTAAGTGGGAGCATCATATGCACCCCTGAAAGATGGGAGGACACAGACACCAGTGGGACCCACTCTTAATGAACCACGACTGGCCAGAAAAAAATAACAGAGGACGGAGGCATGGCTTTTTGCATATTCCCCTACTACATGTATTTATTAAAGTAAAAAAAAAATAGGAAGTTAGCACATCAGCCAAGAAAACATCAAGCCAAAAAAAAAAATCAAAATGAAAATATAACTGCTATTAAAGGATGGGCTCCTTAAAATTCTTGGACTCCTTTCTAGAAAAGGAGAAGATGGAGAAAGGAGATGTAAAAGGAAAAATGGGGAAGGTGAAAAATAAGTAAACACAGTGTCTCGGGAGTTTTATTTACATCACGATTTTCAGAAGCATATTTCTATACATGCAAGTTCTCTTTGGCTCCCAGTCGAAGAAGATCCAGCCCCAGCAGTGGAGTCCATTCTGCGACGCTGATCCGTGGGGACGGCTGCTGAGAAAGGGTACCATGCCTGGGGGTGCTGAGAGCAGGCGAGGATGGAGACGGGGCGCACCCAACACAGCAGACTTGCACTTGGCACTGTCTTGGCATGTTTCAGCTTTTAGAATACGGAAGAGACCAATTGCTCGAGGAAAACTTAAATTTTACTTGCTCCTATCAACTAACAGCACAAAACCAAGGAAATTTCCAGGGATGTTTCATAATATGCATAAACATTTTATAAAACAAAATGTTTGAGCATTAATTAATCTAATAGATGAGAACATGAGGTGACAGTCTAAAGTCCAGAAGAAATTCAAGGTAGAATTATTTACAAAGGCCCAGAGGTTGAGCACACTCTTCCACCTATTGTCTCTTCTATTTAATGACCTTTCCTTTTTGTCACCTGTGCTGGCTTGGCTCCATCCTCTGTCCCCGAAATGAGGCAGGTGGCAAGATCAATTTCTCTCCTCCTTTTGGCTCTGTGCCCTCCTCCTTGGCAAGCCCCTGCTTCCTCGGGTCTTCAGCTGTCATCTCCAGGCAGACTTCTCCCTAAACCGTCTCTCGGCCTGACACGTCTCCTATCTCCAAAGATAATTTCCAAATGCCCATTGGATATTTTTACATGGGTTTCCTGTCAACACCGAAAAATCAAGATGAACAAGACAAAAGTCAACTTCTGGCTTTCTTATTTTTGTTAAATAAACCCCAGAGAAATTTATGACGCACACACCTCTCTGTCCACCCCCCCAGGTGCCAGCTGGTTTCCAAGGCTGCTCCTCTCAATAGCTGTTTCCTCCACCCCCGTCGGACCCTGAGACCCTCACCTGGACCGGGGAGACGGCTTTATCATTGGTGTCCTCCAATCCCTCTCTCTCAGAACAATTCCGTATGCTCTTTTCAGAATAATCCTCTTAACACATACATTTTATCTGGCCACCCAACTAAAAAATTTAAATAGCTCTCAATTTCTAACCATTCTGAGTCAATACTGAAGCCGTATCTACTCTCACTCCAAACTATTGTCCCTCTGAGATCCCACACTATCCCTTACAAGGTTTCCAAAGTGAATTGTCCTAATCCGTCTCTCTCTGATGCACACACTGATTCATAGTAAATACTATCAATCCTTGAATTCCAGATGAGTTTCGATTTTATCGACTTCAGAGAAACGTGAGGAAATGAGCTCATCGCTGAACCTCCAGGGTGCCTGATTCTGTTTCCGCTAGCTGACAGCCGCATTGCGATGGAAATCTTGATCCTGTTTGAAGTGGATGCAGGATAGAGACGCTGTACTCCTGTCCAGGTGTTTCCCCGAGAGAACAGGTGACAGGGGAATGTGCACGTGGAAACACATGTAGAAACATATGCTCTGAAATGTCATCTGTGTACTCAAGACGCTTCCAAGTTTATCTCCCAAAGCCCTGAGTACTTCTGTAGTGATTGCTGTTCACGTGCTTTTTCTTGTCACCCTGAGGTAACTACACTGATGATGATGAAGGTGATGACGGTGATGATGATGACAGCACATCTGCATAATTCTCTACAATTTGCAAGTACGACTCGCAGAGTCACGTGACTGGCACAAAGAAAAAACTAGATGTGGACAGGGAAGACAGAAATAAGTCAGGGACACTCAAATTAAAAATGACAAAACCTCTGATGGGAAAAAGATCCTATACTCCATTGCAAGATTGGGGCTGGGAGCTACACCCCACTCCTCCAGGTCTGAATTCCAAGTTGGTGGCGGGGCTCAGAAGGGAATGGGCATACACCACCGTTTGTATGGGGGATGCTAGATTCAACGCCAGAGGTTCTAAAGCGTCAAATGTCTAGTGTTGATTTAGACCTTTTATAACATTATTTCTCCCTCCCAGTGATGTCTTTCAGGAAAGAAAGAATAGTTTGCTTTCCCCTGAAACCCTGTACCTTACTCATTCCCCTGCAGCAATGAACTCCAGCTTTGTACATGTCTGCGTTATTTTGCGGGACTGTTTCTTTAGGAAAGCAAGTCAAGTTTTCATGGTGATGATAGGACAATTCCATGTGGTGTCTTCCAGCCTCTGGGGCACCAGTCATGGCGTGAAGCAGAGGACTGTCACTGGCACCACAGAGTCTACTTGTCAGCGCCATCTGGATGGGTTTTATCACGTGAGGAGACAATGAAGAGCACCAGGTCCCAGTGGTTGGGGTTGGAGTCTTTATGATTTTCACTGACGTGCAACTTCAGATATTGATCTGTTACGGCTTCTGATCTTTGGCCCAGACACCTAATCTTATAAGACGCTGACTAATGTATCTCCACCTCTAAAATCATACAATTCCTTGAACATTGAGGAAAATACTGTAGAATATTTTTTACTAGACTTTTTTCTAGCCTCAATTAGGGTGTCCCAGGAAAATAAATAAATGAAAACAAGATTTGGTAAAGCAGCTTTTATTCAGATACCCAAAAACCTGGAACATGCAGGCAACAGAATTGTTTGTATAGGAGCTTTTTTGGAAGTAGCTCATTTTGAAAATCACACCAACATGACCAATGCGTGTGACACATGATGTTAGCCTCATAGGCCTGGCTGCAAATTGATGCGCGGATGTCGCCGTGCCAGCCTGAGCAACCCAGTTAGAGATGTGTGACGCAGACAGAGCAGAGAACAGCCACAAAGCAGACTCTGCAAAGGAGCAAGGTCGTGATGTGAAAACGTCATTATTTTCACAGAAGACAAGACATTTATTACTGAGTCAGAGACACTTGACATTGAAAGAGAATTCCAAAAAGTAAGATAAAGCGAGAGCGAGCCGATGGCACTACAGTGTCCCGCTAACCTCGCCTTCAGCTTTGCAGGGGCTGTCGCATAAACGCTTGCAGGAGATTTTTGTTCTACCTCTGCCCGCAGCCTAAAAAGGAGTTCCTAAAGAGTAAAAGCGATGTATACATCCATAGAAAGGTGTTTTCTCTTGTAATTTTTAAGGAAAAGAATGTGCATTACAAATTTATTTTTAAACTATCTGAACTGATAAGAAAAATTTACCCATTAGGCTTTTTTTTTTCTTTTTTTTTTTTGAGACAGAGTCTCACTCTTTTGCCCGGGCTAGAGTGAGTGCCGTGGCGTCAGCCTAGCTCACAGCAACCTCAAACTCCTGGGCTCAAGTGATCCTTCTGCCTCAGCCTCCCGAGCAGTTGGAACTACAGGCATGCGCCACCATGCCCGGCTAATTTTTTCTATATATTTTTAGTTGTCCGATTAATTTCTTTCTAATTTTAGTAGAGGCAGGGTCTCACTCTTGCTCAGGCTGGTTTCGAACTCCTGAGCTCAAACAATCCGCCCGCCTCAGCCTCCCAGAGTGCTAGGATTACAGGCATGAGCCACCGCGCCCGGCCCCATTAGGCTTTTTACCTTAATGTGGTTTTTTTCCATTTTCTGGTAAACATGGTCCCTTAAATTGCTACAAACTTATAACAAAATCTTAATATATTTTTATATAGCACATTTATATTAAATATAATATTTCCTGAGACTGATATTCTCTTAAAACCAAGTTGCATACTACCATTTCCTTACATCTCACATTTGGTACTAGAGGACATTATCACAAAACGTGTCTCTTTGGGGGTACTCTGCTTTTCTTGGAATACAAGTATTTAGAGACCTTTAGATACCTAGATCAGGGCCCAGATATTGCAATTTTTCTTATTGCAGAGACATCAATTCTACCATTCTACTGCTTGTCAGAATAAAAATGCTGATGTGTTTGTGCCCACAAACTGTCACATTTGAGAGAGAGCTTATAATTCTAACAAACGTAAATTCCAGAAAACATGAGATTCCCTGTAGGTTGTGTACCCTCTTGTGCGTTACACAGGTCTCTGTCATTGTATCTCTCAAGGTCTTTGTTGTGTTACTAGGAAATTAGGGCAATGACAACCTCCCAAACTCTGTCAGGTATTGTAGACAGTCAATTGACAATTTGCTTTTTGTTTTGTTTTGTCTTGTTGTTTTGTTTTAGAAGAGCATATCTTCTGGACAAGAAAAATTCTCAGGCTGAGTTCTTGTTGCTGCAGATATGGTTGTGAGAGAACTGTTACTATGTATTAGTGGCTTGCTTTTTTCATTCCTAGAAGCAAATGTAAGATATTTGCTTATTCTCTGAGTAACTTCTTATGCCAAGGAAAAAGTCCAGAGGAAACAGACATGATGAACCTCAAAAACATTCTGCTAAGTGAAAAAAAGCCAGACAAGAAAGACCACATACTGCAAGACTCCACTTACATAAAATATCCGGAACAGGCAAATCTATAAAGACAGAGAGTCCATTTGCCTAAATCGGGAAGGGAACAGGGATTTACTGCAAATGGGCCCAAGGGATCTCTCTGGGGTGACGGAAACATTTTAAAACTGGATTGTGGTGATGGTTGAACAACTCCATAAATTTAGTAAAAGTAGTAGAATTATACACTTAAAACAGATGCATTTTATGGTATGTAAAAAATAGAATGAGTATCTAACAACGTAATTATCACTTTCTAACATGTGGAATATACTATGTTCAGAAAAAAGCAGTGAGTCACCCTATAATTGCACACCTGCACACAAATAAAATCCAAAGAATTTGCTTAGTTTTATATTTCAGTAAAAGCTATGAACTGAATACACAGTCATGTTGTGCTTCAACTGTACAATAACTTCTCCCTCTGCCTGCAGTTTACTATATTTTAAATCTCTGATTATATGCAAAGACCACAATCTAAGTGTTGTTGGGATTCCTAGGGAAATTCCAAGGAAATATATTGGAATTATCCATTTTAAACATTGTTCAAGAATTACATGCCTTTAACATTGTTATCCCTTTATTGTAACTTTTTATTCTAATATAATTTCAAACTTCCAGAAAAGTTTCAAGAATAATACAAAGAATTCCATATGCCCCATTTTTTTTATCATTTTTTTTCTGTGTATATTCCTAAATCGATTTTTCTTTTTCAAATACAAATAGATTGCACATGCATTGGAAAAATAACATGATTTAGGTAAGTATAATAGCCCCACATGGCACCCATACTCCCTAGAAAAAATCATTATTAACCATATTTTGAATACATGTTATAGTTTTTGAGAGAAGCAAATGAAATAATCTATATTAAAGTATTCTGCAAATTGTAGGGTGTGTATACAAATACGAGTTATTATCAAAAACAAAACAAAACAAAAACAGTCAATTCTGGTTTCCTCGCAGTTGAGCTGGCAATGACCTTGTACACTATCTCATTTTATGTATGGAGTGACTTCTTTGGAAAGCACTGTGGAGGCTTGGGGTGGTCAGTAGCTGAATCGACCAATTATTGGATTGAATGAAATAGCTAAATTGAAAATCCCAGCAAAAACAGCAGGAATGTCTAACAAAGCAATGATTACACACTTCTATTGTTTGCATCATAAGACATTCAGAGAAAGGCAGAGCCACTTGTACCTTCAGAGATCTGTACAAGAGAAATGGAATGACGTTGCTTAGTGTGTTTTGTAACTGTTTTTCCTGGCCATCCATTCCTAAGCACTTGGCCTCCCATCAACAATCATGTGTACTTGGAATCACAACAGACAGCATGGCTGACGCCAGCACTACTCGGACGCAGTTCATAGAGAGGACCCCTAACTGCAACCCTGCTGACAATGGACAGAGAGAAGTGAAAAATAACAGTGAATGAAAAGGAGCTACATTAACAAAGAACATGTTAAAACAACAGCCACTGCAAGAAGTGCTCCCATTCCCATGTTTACAATGTGGTTTTCTTCCTACAGCCACCCGAGCCTGAAGTTTCTCACAGTGAACCCTCCTGGCCTTAGGGAACCTCGTGGATGCTGCGCAGATGCCCAGAGGGTGTGTAGGCTGCAAGGCAGTGGCCGTAAATCCAAACAGATCCTTAACCTCCTGGGATGTGGCTTGAGACAACTCTTTGAAAAGGGCAGGGTCTTTCCTTAGGGAAACCATGTTTCCAATAGAGTGCATTCGAACAGTTATGCTACTATTTCTCCTCATTCTGGTCAATCTAGCGTCGTGGTCAAGAGCTAAGACTCTAGACCCAACCCGCCCAGTCTCACCTCCCAGCTTCTGGGCAACTCCGGGCAAGTGACAAACTTCCTTCTGCAACAGGGGGGTCCCAACAGCGTCCACCCCATGAGACAGAGGATCAAACGGATCGATATACATGAAGTGTTTAGAACTATTCCCGACATGTGTTAAGTGTTCTGTAAATATTGACTATCATCGTGACTATAATTAACACCATTATTTTATATATATAGCTTCCTTGCTTCCCTAGATAAAACACAGTTGGGGAAAGGCGCCTGGTGGAATGGGAGAAGGAACACATGGGAATGAAATGGAGATGGGAAAGGACTGTGTGTTCTTCCCACATCCACTCAGGCCTTCTCTGCTCTCCAGATACCACCTAGAGTGCTGTTTGAAAACTGCCAATCTGATCATCTCATCCCTAGGATTAAAAAAAAAAATGGCTTCCCGCCACTCTTGGGCAAGGGTCAGAATGTTAAATACAGACCACAAGACCCTGTCTGATAAGGTCTCGTCACTCTTTCCTTTCCACTTTGCTCCTCTCCGCCCTTGGCTCTCTTCACTTCAACCTCACAGTGTGTACCTACGCACGGCCCCACTCTAGGTTCCCGGAGCTTCGAGTATGTTCTCCCCTCGGCCAAGAACATTCTGTTCCTCCCACCTCCCCTCCCTCGACTTCCTCCCACCCAACCTTTTATGTCACACAGACCTTTCTTGATGCTCCAGGCAAGTTGGGCCCCCTCCAGTTTTCCTTCATAATACTGCAAAAATTGAAATTATTTGCCAAATATATCTTTTCCCCATTACACTGTCTGCATTCTTCACCGTTGAATCCCATAAGCTTAGAATTTATTAGGTTGTTGAAAGAAGGAAATGGGAAGAAAGAATACATTTGATGGTTAATAGCAGAAATTTTAATATAGTGAAAGTTATTAATTTTCTATGTGCTTTTTATAGCTCATTTAAGGTCTTTTCCTAGCCCAAAGGTAATAAAAATATTCTTCTCTACTTTCTTCTAATAATCTTAATGCTTTATATTTCACTTTTAAACCCCTGATTTACATGGAATTGATTTTTGATACGGTATGAGGTAAGGATCCATTTTAAATTTTTTCGTACATGTGTATGTTTTTCCAGGACCATTTATTTAATAATTCCATTTTTCGTCATTGATTTTCAATGCCAGCTCAGTCAAATATAAGGTTTTTATACTGTGTGGGTCTGTTTCTGGGTTCTCCATTCTATCTCATTCATCTAATTCTGCTCAGTATCTCGCTGTCTTAGCTTCTATCACTGTATAATATGTCTTGATTTCTGATAAAGCAAGCCCTGCCATGTTCTTCTGCATAAGGATTTTCCTGACTATTCTTGGCTATTTGCTCCTTCATATAAATTCTAAAATCAACTTTGTTTGAATTTTTATTGAACCTGCATTATAAAAATTGTGACAGATGCCCATAAACAGAAAAATGATATTTATTCATAAACACGGTATGACTCTTATTATTGGTTGAATTGTGTTCCCCCAAAAAAGATATGTTGAATTGTTACGCTCAAGTACCTCAGGACGTGAACTTATTTGGAAATAGAATCATTGCAGATATAATTAGTTAAGATGAGATCATACTGGAGCAAGGCAGGCCCTTAATCCAATATGACTAGTATCCATATAAGAAGAGAATATGAAGCTATAAGAAAAGAAAACCACGTGAACATGGAGGCTGAGACAGGAGCTTTGCAACCACAAGTCCAGGACGGCCAAGCACTGCCGGCCCCCTCCCCGAAACCTAGGGCACGACAAGAAAGGATTCTACATGAAGTCTCAGAGGGAGCATGGCCCTGATCATATGTTGATTTGGGGACTTCTAGCCTCCATAATCATGGGAGAATAAATTTCTGTTGTTTGAAGCCCCCTGTTTGTGGTACTTTGTTATGGCAGCCCCAGGAAATGAAAACAACTCTCCATTTAGCAAAGCATGTTCTAATAAATATTAATAATATGTAAAATATATAAAATAATATATAAAATATATTATTTGCACTCAAGCCTGGGGGAGAGTGGAACCTCTGTCTCTTAAAATAAAAAACCAAACAGTCATTTTTGGAAATTATCTCAAAAGTTTTTATATACACTAGATTCATTATCTTTCACATCAAAGAATTTCCTGATTTCCATTGTGATTGCTTCTTTGGCCTATGAAGGATTTAGGACTTTTTCATAATTTCCAAACATAAGGAGCTGTTCTAGTTATCTGTCATTTATCTCTAAATTGTTGCAATATGTTCTGAATAATAACCATCACTCAAATGTAATTAAGACTTCTTATGGTCTACTATATAGTCATTTTTTGTAAATGTTTTATGAGTAACTGAGAAGGTAATTGCAATATTTTATATATATCCATTAGTATTTTATATGATATATATGTATACATGCATATACTCGCTCATGATTACAACCGCTTATTAATTGAGTTATTTAAATATGCTATCTTTTTATTGTTTTTTTATTTATTTTTATTTCAGCATATTACAGGGGTACAAATGTTTAGGTTACATATATTGTCTTTGCCCCCCGCCCGAGTCAGAGCTTCAAGCATGTCCATGCCCCAGACGATGTGCACTAAACCCATTAGGTGTGAATATACCCATCCCTCCTCCCCACTCCCACTTGCCTGACACCCAGTGAATGTTACTACTATATGTACACATAAGTGTTGATCAGGTAATACCAATTTGATGGTGAATACATGTGGTGCTGCTTTTTCCATTCTTGTGATACTTCACATAGCATAATGGGCTCCAGCTCTATCCAGGATAATACAAGAGGTGCTAGATCACCATTGTTTTTTGTGGCTGAGTAAAACTCCACGGTATACATATAACACAATCTGCTATCTTGGTTTATTTCATTTGTCTGTCAGTTAGCACTGTGGTGGTTAATTTACAAATTTCTCTTTGTAGTTCTATCAATTTTAACATTAAATATTAATATTTTAAATGCGTGTAATGAAATGTGCATAATTATTTAAAATTTAATCTTTGTCAATGGGTAGTGACTCTACTAATCTTTCTTGGCTTAAAGCTTATTTAGCCTTATGTTAAATGGCTGTTCCAATTTTTTGTGAGGTTTGTTTGTCTGTTTGGGGGTTTTTAGGTTATTAATCATCTGTAACTAATTTTTTTCTGCATCTTATGACTCTCAGTCCCCCTATATCCTTAAATTAGAGGTGGAACTTTTATAACAGACACAGAAATTGCTTTTTAAGAAACATTTCTGGTGATCTTTTAACTGGAGAGTTTAATTTATATATTGACATCAAATGTGATTTCTGATATATTTGGATTTATTTTGTGGTAGATTGGATTCACCAAAAATGCTCTTTTCCATCCTCAGGGAGGATTCCCTGAAGGAGAGTGTGCCCCCACCCACCCAAAGGAGCGCCCATTTCTTTCCCTCTGCCGGGACAGCCGGCCACGTTCAGGACAGAGGCTGCTCTGTGAGCCTGGAACTGAAGTGACCTCGCAGTGCGGACGTGGAGAGTGAGCAAGAACTACACATTCGTTATTCTGACCTAGTCCTCCTGAGACAGATATGGGTAGCTTATGGCACAACCTGGCCTACTAAGACTCATTTCTGCAATATTATTTTTCATTTTTTGTTTGTTCTTTTTTCATTGTCCATTTATTCTCGTTCACTTCTATGGTAGTTGTTCTTTTGTTACTATTATTATCATCACCTATTTTACCTTCCTAAAGGTTATTTTAGATTGTTTTTCTCCTTATCTCCTTGCTCTCCTGCGCTGATACAGAAATGAGACAGACACTGTTGCCATTCTTTAGTGACTGCTTTAGGAATTTTAAACTATATATTTGACTTCACAAAGTCTAAATTTATCAACATCTGAATAATACAAGAAACTTAGTATGTTCTCATTACAATCCCTCCACTCTCAATTCATATAAAGTTGTTTTTCTATATTTTAGTGCTATCTTGAATTGTTAATCCAAAAATTAGACATTATTGTCACTGTTTTAGCCAGTGATTATTTAGCTTTATGCAGACGTTTAACATTTTTCTTTGCTTAGCATTCCTTCTTGCATCACCTAGCTCTTTTCTGTCCGTAGTATACAGAGGGGTTTTAATCATAAATGAGTGTTGAAATTCATTAAATGCTTTTTCTGCATCAATTAATACGATCATTGATTTTTGTGCTTTACACTGTTTATATGTGAATTGCATTAATTTTCAAGTATTGAACCAGCTTTGCACTCCTGGAATAAACCCCACTGGGTTGTGATGTTTTATTCTTTTCATATATTGGTGGATTTGATTTACTACTAGTATATTAAGGACTTTTGCATCTATGTTCCATAAAGACATTGGCTTGTGGTTTTCTTTTTCTGTACTGTCTTTGTTTGCTTTTGCTATTAAAGTAAGTCAGGCATCATAAAATGAGTTAGAATGTTTTCCCTCCTTTTCTATTTTCTGAAAGAAATTATAAAATTAGTGTCACTTCCTCAATGTTTGGAAGAAACCACCAGTGAAACCATCTGATCCTGAAGATTTATATTTTGGGGGTTTTAACTATGACTTCACTTTCTTTAACAGTTATAGATTATCTATTTTATCTTGAGCAAGTTTTGATATTTTGTGGTTTTTGAGGAATTGGTGCATTTCATCTAAGCTATTTATATGTATAGTGTTGTTTGTTGTATTCTCTTATTATTTTTTTAACATCCGTGGATACTTAGTGATTTTCAAATGTGGTTATTTTCCTTTTGCCTGCTGTACCCTGAATCAAGAGCAAAACAGTTACTCTAACATCTCCCTCTGCTGGGCCAAGACTTTTTTTCTAGCTCTCACATGAAGGAAGTGGCCCTTTAGTGGTTTCTGATTGATGGAGGGTCTTGCTTTTTTCTTTTTTGCCTGGTCCCTGAACATGTGACCCATTAAAACCCAAGCTGGAGGCCACCTATGACTGAGAAATACACCCAGAGAAAACACAAGCTCACTTACCCATGGGTTCACATTTTCTTTTTGTTTCTAGTCTCTAAAGAATTTTCTGATTTTCTTGGCAGTTCAGCCATGCATTCAAAAAGAGATTTTTGGTTTTATTAATTATAATATTTTTTCCAACATTCTAAAATATGCTGTTCTAGAATTTCTCCAAAATTTTAATCTACCATATCTCTAGGAGCAATGATGAGATAGCAATTTATGTACTGGATTGGAAAAACATTTTTAAGTATGAAAATATCAAATACGATTGAAGAAAACCTAGACAATGATGTGGTGAGGGCTGCGATTTGGCAGCATGTATTGAAATGTTTAAAATCACATGCCCTGTGACATAGTTGCTCAATTTCTCAGTATATGACCCAGGATGACTCCTACAGAAGTGAACAAGGATGTTTATGACAGCCTCGTTTGTAATGATGAAATGTAGAAAATACTAAAATGTTTATTTATAGTGGGAAAGATTAAATAAATTCAGGCATGTATTTATTGTGGGATATTCCAAATATACAGAGGTGGATCACTCTTAAGAGTTCTCGTGAGTATTAACAGAGACAGTGCAAGTAAGTGCTTAGCACAGACCATGTGTTCAATAAATGTTAGCAACTGTTACTTTCTAGGAGTTCCCTGCCTTCCTTATCTTTCTGACTTACAGAAGTGGAATTGGGTTTACGTCAAATGGCATCAAATGAATCAATCAATCTCACTCCCTCTGTCTCTCTCTCAAAAAAGACTATGGAACACAAGATGTAAGAAGCACACATTTTTATGCTGTATCATATATGTTCTTTTCATTCACTAGTCAGTTAGCAAAATACTTTGATCTTTCAGAGAAAATACAATATAGATAATAATATATTTCCCCAAAAACTGTACCAATTGTGTCAAGTGTCTGGGATACATCTAGCATCTTTCTTTTAACAAAAAATGTTTCCCCTTTAACATTTGGCTAAGCAATAAAATTTCCACAAACTTGATTAATTGACAGTGCCTTGTAAATGATAAGTAATTAAGGCATTTTTTTCCTTTCTACAGAACCCATCTTTGGAACTCACATAAGCTTACTTTGATCAAAGCAAAGGCTGTAAAGGATTAGAGAGGAAGAAACACTGGACTTTGGTTCACACATCAGTGCAAAGGCAAGATCTCCTGATTATAACTCCTCCCAGGGGAAATCATTAATTCCCTGGATGCCAAGTTTCCTCCCTTTGTTAGAACTTGGATTCCAACAGATCGAAGTAGATGATCCAGTGACATGTTGATAACGTACCTGTACAACCATTCTAAGTATACTTGGGTGGCCACAAAATCCATAATGTGTCTTAATGGAAAATTTTCCCAATAGAGTTAATATATGTCTCACTTCAAGTAGAGTGCATTGAGATTTCAGGTCCCACTAAACACTATTGCACAGACCTATTTTATCATCCCATAAGAAACGTAAACTCAGTATGTTCATGGCTTCACAATACCTTCTAAACTCTTAGTTGGTAGTATCCACAATTGTGCATTCCAAACTAACATCACATTGCTCTTCATTCATTTTTCCTGTCAAATGGATTCGATGGAATCTTCATCTTCCAGAAGAACTGGGGGAGATTTTACCTGGTAGCAGCCATGGTCAAAAAAAGAGAAGGAAGAGTTTATGTTGCTTAAACTCAAAAACCAACTTACTGGCAATGATGTCCACCCTTAGAGGGAGCTACCTGGGGGAACTAAGTTTGTCATGGTCCTCCCCGAGTCTCAGAGAATTTTAAGTATGCTAAGTTTCTGACATTCTTCCAGTGTCAGAAAAGATAATTCACAAGAGTTAATCAGCCGAATCAAAACAGCCCGGTCCGGCACCATCCGCGGCTTAGAAAAGTAGGCAGCATGGTTTCTGCTGTCACGTATCTTATAAGAAAACAGAAAGGCCAGGAAGCAGAAGTGCTCAAATGGCACAGCTCAGATCATAAACAGCAGGAATTCAGACAAGGGAGGAGCAGTGCCAGGAAAAGCAGCATGAAAAGAATCTACTGAGAAAGCGGGTCATAAGCCAGTCTTTGAAAGATGGAAAGAGTATAGACACTGCCGGATGGGAGACACTCATGACCTTTGAAATGGTCCCCTTCTCCCAGCCTTGCTCGCTGCCATCTGTACTGCACATTGCAGCCATGGCGGTGCCAGCAGACACTGGTAGGACTCTGCAGTATCCACTACTTCCATTCCTTATGGAGGAAATTTATCTCTGCTCAAGGGCAGCACCGACTGAGACCGAATTCTTGAAAATAAACCCCAAGAAGATTCTCTTTAGTCCTAAAAGAAAATCAAGAAGCCAAAATTTCTCTCTTGTTGGACAAAATAAGTAGGTATACAGCATGCTGAGAGAACAGGAGGGCACCAGCCTTTGGGTGATGTCAAAACCGTGGATGACAGGAGAAACCTGGGTTCCTGACAACATCTCTGAGCCACACAGACCGAGGGACTCTGGGTATCTGAGCAGTTCCATTCCACTCTGCTCTGTGCCATTCCATTCTGTTCCATTCCATTCCACTTTTTTTTTCTTTAAAAAAAATTTCTGGTTGAAACCTACTAAATTTATTTCATAAGTACACAAATGGGTCATTACCTGCAGTTTGAAATCCACTGGGCTGTAGCTTCAAAATATCCAAAGAAATAAAGGACTGGATATATAACTGGGGATAAGGCTTGAATCAGCTATCTTCAAAAACACACTTTCTCTAAATTTTCCCATTCCACATTAAATAGTTATGTGACCATTACAAGATATTATATTAAGCCATCTTATATATTATAATATTAAAGTTTCTTTCCTACATTTCAAAGTAAAAACTGATGCTCAGTGACACTGTGTGCCATTTACCCTGTTGATTCTCTTGCCCTGGGCTCTGTCTGGGTCCCAGGACACTCTCTCCCTCGTTGAGAAGCACAGGCTAGTGGGACAAAATCCAAGCTCCTTAGCAGGCTTGAAGCAGCTTTCAGGACCAAGGCCCTTCTCGTGATGCTCAGGGGGACACTGGGAAACCAGAAAGTGGAATCCAGACTCAAGGTTGTAGACACTGAAAGGCCACTGAAGCTTTTTATGAGTGGAAGCTACAGGCTGAAACCAGCACATGGGTAAGAAATGCATAGGAGTAAGACCATGCAATCTGGGCTTTTGGAAATTTAGTTTGTCAAGGACGGAGGAGTGGATGATTGGAGAAGACAAAAGCAGAAGATTGGGGATTTGGGAACAAACATTTAAAAAAATGAAACAGCCAGATGGTTATAGTAGTGCCCCGGGACTGAGAGGCGAGGCCTGGGCTAGAGCAGAGGAAACATACTGGGACAGCCTGTCACCTGGCATCCTGGGGCACTAGTGTGTGAGAGTGATTGATTCAAATAAAACAATAGGCAGGGACATACTGAATGTTGCCGTTGGAGATGGGGAAGGCCCTTAAAGCCAAGTCAAATTAGGGATGAGAGGAGAATCTCAGTACTTTTGCCTTGAAGAAGAGAAATCTTAATGGGAAGAAAAAATGTCTCCAACTTTTAGGTGGCTCTTAAAGATGGATCTATTTAGCAGATATTATAGAGGGATTAATATTCAATGTTAGGAAGGTATTCTTATTATTGTTATTATTTCACAATCAAATGGGTAACTATTGAAGGGACAGAGTCCTCTATCATTGAAGGTGGTCAAGGTTGACAATTACCTGGGTTTATGTCACAGAAAAATACTGGGCTGGAGTCCAGTGAGTGAGAAGCTACCAGACAGCAGGAGAGGGCTGCCTTTGCATTTCTCAGCCCAGTGTAGGTCCCAGCTGTGGCAGACATTCAAACACTATGGGTAAAATGAGGTGTGCCCAGGGTTTCTTTCCAACTAAGTATTTGATTCTGTGAGTCTTAGGTGGAGACAGGGATGTGAAAGTGCAAAGACACACTGGGAACAAAAAACCGCAGCCTGCTTTTTGGGAACATATAATTGATATGCGTGTTTGAAAAGTATTTTCAAATGTCGCAAGACAAAATTTCTATGGAGCACGTACAATAGCCAAGTCGACAGTCTCTACCTTAATTAGGACATTACTAGCTGCTGTAATGAACAAGCGCTAAAATGTCAATGACTTGGCACAACAATGGTTGATTTTTGCAGATGTGACGAGCAACACATGCGGGTCTGGAGAACAGCAGCTCTCCTCCACCAGGCTCCTGCCATCTTAGAGTCCTGCCCTCCCGTACGTCCTCAGAGTCATTGGCATCCAGCCAGCAGGCACGGAAAAGGGCTTGAAGGTGCAGAAATGTGAAGATGTTACGGACCAAGTTTAGATATGGTGCCCATTTGTTCTGTTCCAGTTCCGTAGCGAGTTCTCAGTCACATGGCCACACCTAACTACAGGGAGGCTGGGAGCTATGGTCTAACTGGCATAAAGATGGGCAAGACAAGTTTGGTGGACAGCTAGCAGTCTCTTCCACAGCACCCATGTGCACCCCTCTTCCCACACGTGGATCACATTCTAACCCTTCCAGAGAGAGACATCCCAAAGTGCCATCTATTTTAGCAACCATTGCAAAAATTAGATTTAAGAAAACTTACAACTAGATCAAGTGGCTAATGATATGTTAATAAACTTTGTAATGAGCCCAATACAACATTGAGAACACTGCCAAAGTCACATGCCAGGAGTGTATTATTTTCCAAGCAAGGGAGTTTATGACCTTGGCAGCTGGCATTCAGAGGCCAATGACAGCACTTAACAATATTTTCAGCTCTTCCTTTGAACGTTGAAAGGGATGGTATTCAACCAGCAACTGAGATGATACATTCTAGTTTTTCAACAACTCATTGTTTAAAAAGTTCTTTAATACCTAGCCAACGTTTCCCTCTTGTTGGCATCGAGCCAAAACATTTTGCTCATGTCTGTCAGGGGGCACCGCCTGCCATACCAATAAAAAGAACAACAAGATCGAGCATGAAAAGGGAGCAATACCTGTCTTTGCATACCTGTCTCCTGCCTTTTCTACTGCGGAGTGATGGATACATTCTTGCTCTGAGATAACCACCTGATGTTTGAGATACATGTAGCACTACAATATCCTTCTGTGTTCCCAGGAAGTCTGCTGCACACCCCACCACTTATCTGACACGCCAAGAGCAGAACACTGCATCAACTAACCCGAGCCTAATAAGGCATCATTTTCTCTACGTTAATGATCAATTACAGTTTTATTACTAATTTATCAACCACTTCTCTTCTATTAAAACTTCTTTATGTCCCTTTGCTCTTTGAAGTCTTTCTTTCATCTGATATTGAAGACCAATGTTTTTTTCCTTAACAGTATTGTACTTTTTTCACTGATCTACTGACTTTGTAAATTTAAAAAATTAGTTTTCTCATTCTAAATTATTTCATTTTGTATTATTTTTATTGATCAAGTTGTAATTTATTTGTGTCCTCCAGCCACCTGTCCTTGGACTTCAACTTGTTCCTTCTCTAAGGAGTTCCCGTGTAAATTTTCTTTGCCCCAATCTGTTTCTCTTCATCCTCAAGACTCAGGTCAGATGGATGGGGAACCTTGAGCTGTAGCAACCTCACAAGTAGTTGGAGGTACAGGTTCCTGCTGGCAGTGTCAGCCTTGTGTGTGGCACCAGAAGAAAGCCTCTCTTCCCCCAGGCGTGCTCAGCAGAAACATCTGCCTTTGCCCAGCCTTGGGGGGAGGTAGAAACTTAGTGCACTAGGCGGCTTCTCCCACAGTTCTGCCACCTGGGAGGCCCAGAGGTCCTCTTAGGATTATGCACAAGGGAGGTGCAACACACTGTCCGGGGGCCACAGGTGTCCAAGACTGTGGAAATCTACTGCCCTCACCTAAACACCCAGGTGCTTACCCAGTGGGGCAAAGTCCTGCACCTGACCCTTGGCAGAGCCTAAGGGTCACAGCCATCTGGTCCTGCCCACTTGCAAGACCAAGACAGATGGCAGGTAATCGGAAGGACATTAAACAAGGAAGGCATCAGAGGTGCCCACTCATGGCCGACTTCCCAGAATCACCTCTGCTAGATGCAATCTTCTTAAGATTTAAGAATTCTTAAGATTTAAGAATCTTAAAACTCTCTCTGATAAAATTTGATTTTTCATCTATCTCTTTTAAAGAATGAAATTTGGCTGTAACTCCAGTCGTTTACCCAAGACTCTTGAGAACCAGAAGATAACCCCTCAGTTGGCTTGAGGATTTGGGGAGAAAAGATCTTTTATTCTGGTAACTTGATTTTGTTTCAGAAATAGACAGGGCTCTCAACTAGTCACTGATGTTTTTGCATCTCCACATCACTGTACTTACAGAGCCAGTTCCAGAACATCAATTGTGTGACCAGCGCCAGTTAGAAAGAGAGAGTTACAAGAATGCCAATCTTGATTACATGCAGAAATCTTATAGGGATCAACAATAATGCTCTTTCACATATACTGTGACACACTTACTATATGCCAGATCTTCTGAGAGAGCATTTTCTGTAAATAATGCCACCAAATTATCCATTCCAGTTGATGCAACAGCAAGTCTAAAGAATAGTAAGAAAAAAGATACTGTGGTGTTCTCAGTGTTCTCAGGCTGGTGGTGGGAGTCAGTGCAACTCCTCAGCCCTTGCTCTTAGTAGTCCCATCGCTTTGCCTCCTCCTTCTGCTGGAGCAGAGGTTCCAAGACTCTGGGATTTTAATAACCAGTAGAATGTCAAAATAGGCATATTTTGGTAATGAACATTTTTGTTGCCAAGTATCTTTGCTCAAAAACATCTATAATCTATTCTTACTACCATTGCATAAAATAAAATATTAATTCCAAAAAAGTAGGAAGGACAAAAATCTGATAACTTTTAAGTGAAAAAAATATGAATGTTATGAAAATCTCATTAAAACGTGAAAGTTCCATCCCTGGGCTTCCTTGATCCCCAGGCTGACGCAGGTCTGAAGACCTTACCTGAAGACCAAAATCAGGGCCAAGGAGTGCTTTTGAGGCAAAACAGCGGCCACCAAGCCCTCAGCACGTTTACTTAAAGCTATAATAAAAGGGGATCCCTTGGTTAAAGCTGGCTGAGGGGCACAGTGATCAGGCAGGGGTCCCTGTCCTTCCTCTTGAAAGGTGGGGCCTGGCAGTCGTGGCCAAGCATCGGCCTCCCAGGGAAGAGAAGGCACACATTGGACAGAGCACCAATTCCAGGTCCAGTTCTGTCACCGCCCAAGCACAGGGGACATTTAGGCTCACACCCATCCGTAACAAGAAGTCCAAGTTTCTTCCCAGCAGTGAAATGTTACAGATTATTTTGGAATCCGCATGGAAACCTAACAGTTCCAGGAACAGCAGCTCTAACAGGGCACATGGCAACTTCTCAGCCTACTCCCAAACAACGGCGAAATGTACATGGCAGAGCTCACGGGCTTCAGAAACGGCTAACACAAGCCAAGTTCTGATTGTCATTAGTTGTGTGTTGACAACAATGTGGCTACAAGAACTACACTGACAGCTTGCCTCAGAGGGGCATTCTCTCACACTTTTTGTTTTCAATAAGATAAACACAGAAAGAGACGTCATTATCACTACTACTTTCAGTATGAATTTTCTTTTAACAATTTTCTGGCCGACTCAATGTATCTCTGCCTCCTTTAGTATAATTATACAGAAATAGCAGGAAGGTGCGGCTGTCATTGCAAAGCTCTCTATTTGTATACTGGCAGATGCAAAATATGCTGCCAGAAAGTGCTGGAAAGTGCACTCCAAAGCTGCAGCTGGATTCTCCAATCCTCTTTACCCATGTTAGTGCAGGACATAATAAAATGCCAGTGGCCACACTCACCACCTTGCTTCACTGAAAACAAAATGAAAAAGTAAATATCTGGGTTGGTATTTCCATGTCTCCACCTGAGGGCAAAAGAAACTTCAGACCTACAAGAAGGCAAAAAGCAGGGAGAGACTCTTCAGGGTCAGAGGAAAACGGGTTTTCCAGGCATCTTCTCCTCCCATCCTTTCCATCTCCATTTCTGCCTGATGTCCACCTGGCTTTGACCCACTTGGGTGTCAACACTAAGAGTTTAAAATACAGCAGTAAAAAGGAGTGCAAAAAGCCCTCATTGGAAGCTGCCTGATCCAGTTGAATGTAAACAATTTGTCTGGTAGACAATGGTAGGAAATCGGTGACCTTTGGTCCTCTTGTTCCTGTTCCCTCCTTGCCCACCCAGCTCCTCTAGCACTAAGCTCTGAAAGCAAACTGGCTTCTAGGAGGACCCTGACTTCATCAATCAACATCTCTGTGATTGTGGGCAGGTTAGTTAAGCTCTCATCTTCTTTATTCCCCCTTCTATAAAATGGGGATAATAAACAGAAGTCACAAGTCACAGAGTTGTTGTAGGGGCTAAAATGGGATAATGGGTGCAAGAGAAATTAGCATGAGAGCATCTAGGAAGCTCCAATGTTAACTATTAGTAATGCTGTTCTTTGTATTAATCACGCTATGCCTCCACTCAAATTGGAAAGGATCGATTGACCAGTACTTAGACCAGGGTAGAAGTTCATTAAAACTAATGTAAAAACCAGTGATGTTTTCATGTTCGACCTTAATTGTGAAATAAAAAGTCGTTTCCCAGGTTTCATTTATTCAACAAATATTGGCTGGAAACATACAAGATGCTGAGTTCTATTAATATGAAATGTCCCCGGTACACAGGAGGTGCTCAGAAAATGTTTAATGAGTGAATAAAGGAATGAGTGAACTTCCCTCAGATGTCCCTCCCAGATAAAACTGCAGAGGCCACTGGGGACAGAAAGTCCTATCCATCCCTTCGCTCCTAGCCCCTTCCAGCCTGGAAAGTCCCCACTGCAGCCCAGGGCTGCCTGCCTGCAGAGCCACTGGCTTTAGACCTTCACCTGTTTCCTTGCTTGGCTTCCAACCAAGAAGCTCTGACAAAGAAGCAGTCATTAGAACACATCCTCTTTGTATTGCTATAGACTGGAGTTATAAAGGATGTTCAAAAGGAAGGTATCTCACATGCATATGAAAAGCATCTTCACCCTTTACTCTAATCAAGGACTCATTCTTATTTTGTCCTGTATAACAGGGCCATCTCTCAAACTTTCAGTACCAAGCGAGGAAGGAATACTGTGTGCAGAGCTGGCCTGGGGCGTGGTCAGGGGCGGCATCTGTACTTTGATAGGCTCTGGGAATAGTCTAGTTGTGTCCACATCTTTATCTTTACAGAGTGTACATCAATTGTTTTTAGACTCCAGTATCTATTCTCCCTTGTTTTGGTGACTTGGGACATACCTGCTCCTCAGGAGTAGGACACGGGGTCAGGGGGAACGCCCATTCTCTGAAATGGAGCAAATGTCACAAGCCTGGCCCATCAGGGCACTCAATCCACAGAGCCACAGGGGCAGATGAGGGAGGGCACCTGACCCAAGTTGGTCTACTCGGAATGGGTCCCAGGACTAGAGCCGGAGATTCTAGGAGGAAACATTCTCTTCTTTTACTTTCAATACAGACTGGGGAAGAGTGACCTCGGAGCCACAAGATGATATCTGGGGGGAAAAAGCAAACGGAGGAAGAGAGCTCTGAGCCATGGGAAAGGACAGCTTTGACGTGTTCACTGAAGCCTCTGAATCAACCCATGCTTGAACCCAGATTTCCTCTGTAGTTTTCAACTCTGTGAGTATATAAATTCCTTTATTCCTTGTTTAAGCCATCAAAGTTGGGCTTTTAATTACAACCAAAAGAGTTCTATGTTATCCACAGAACTTGTCACTGTGCCCAGAGTTTCACATTACTATTCCTTTGCATTAATGCAGGAAATAAAGCAATAAGATTGCAAATGTGTTATCAGCCATCAGCCCAAGAATTCTTGGTAGTTTGATAACTATCATTGTCATTTACCTTGTAGTACCCACAATCAGACTGTAAGGACCCCAAGGATCAAACTCAAAATGGCACTGAACAGTGTGGCAAAGTCTACCATGAAGCTGCATGGCCCATATACCATGGCTCTTAAGTGATCGTCCTGAGAGTTTTGTGGACAGCAATAACTCAGACACTGGAAACTTCTTGAAAGTATGGATCTTGCTCTAAGCTACGAAAGGGTAGGATTACAGAGGCAGAGGAAAAATATTTCTTTTGTTCAGTGAGCCTTTTGTTTCCAGTGACTTCCAGAGCCATGTTGAGCCCTAGAAGAAGAACCTAGAATTTTCTTTCTTGGATTCAGTTACTTTGCTGGATTGTCTATGAGCCACTTTTTCAATGTCTTTATATAAAACCGGAAAATCAGGTGGAGTTTTATGAGCCCATGAGCTTGAAATTCTTTGATTCCATCAACTGATGATATTTATTGAGCACCTACCATGTACCAGATGCTGCACGAGTGACGGGGCCCTGGAGTGTCAGAGGTGAAGAGCACATTTCCTTCACCGAGCAGCTTGGAGTCCAGTGGCTATCGCAGACAACTCCTTCCACAACTGCAGGAGGTAAGATCAATGACGGAGATGAGCGTGCAGTGACACCGGGCAACGACAAGGGCACCTACCCCAGACAAAGTGATGGAGGAGGGGGACTCAGGACAAGGTGATTTTTGAGCAGGAAAATGTGGGGGAGAGGAGGATTGCAAGAAGAGGGATTAGCATCAGTGACCATTAGGGCATTTAGTGAACTGAGTCTGTTTGGTAAACTGAGCTCAGGTGTGAGGGTGGGCAACTGTGAGAAGCAGCAAACCCCTCATCATAAAGGGCTCCTTCTGCCAAGCCAAGGACAGCTTTTGACCCGGGATGGACGTCTCAGTGGCTCCCCATTTGCTACAGAATAGAATCTAGAATGCTGATTTCCTTGAGGCAAGAGCAGCAAGACTTCATTTTGCATTTTTACATCTCAGTAGCAAAGAGAACTAGGTACATGATGAGTGCAGAATCTGCATATGGCATTTTTGTTCAAATCAGCTGTATCCCGTCCTTGTCTCCACTGTCCCGGTAACCCTGGGTCCAGGAGACGGGAGGAGCCACAAATACCCCCCCGAGTCCCATGCTCCACCCCCACCCCCATGCACACATGAGAATCATTTTTCATTTGCTATGAAGTCATTCTGAAAGTGCCTGCTTTTCATTAGGAAGGTAACACGATAGCCCCTCGGGCAGCAGAAGTGAAACAGCTTTTCCTTCCGACTGTGGCATTTTCTTTCCAGGCTCTCCTTAGCCTAAGTGTGGCAGAGTCTTTTGTCTTTTGTTCAAAAAACTGCGCCTAAATCTCAGACTCCGTGGTGTTTCTGTCGTTGCTTTGTGTGTGTGGTTTTGTTTGTTTTGACATACATCTTTGCATAAAATGGGCCAGATTCAAAAGGCACGGGCTCTTGTTCCCAGAGCGTAGCTGTCGTGGGTCAGATGCGTCCCAGGTGTGGCTCCGGCCACATTCCGTTTGCACGTGATTCTCATTACTCGATCCCCAAGGGCTGTGAAAACATTTGCTTGAGCCTCCCGCGAACAGCCGCAGCAATGAACTGGCAAACGCCGATTGCAAAAGCACTATTTATTTAAAATGTATCGCAAGCTGCCCCCGTCCTGATGCCTACTCAGCTCCGCGCAGCCCCACTGCCCCCACGAAGGTGACCCCCGTTGCCTCCTGCCTCGCGGTGTTTCTGGGCCCGCCCGGGACGTCCCCAGGGCCGGGACACCAGCCCAGGCGAGACCGGCTGGCGCAGGCGCCGTTGGGCCTCTGATGCCCACGCCTCGTTCCAGCCGCTGGCTGCTGCCACGGCGTGCCCAGCCCCCACACGTGCTCATGTAGCCTTTTGAGAAATACTTTCCCCCTTCCTGTGCCCTTTTAAGGTCGACGCGGTGCTTTGAGAGGCTAACACAGAGGGGCAAAGCAAGTCTCCATAGAACCCAGAGAAGAGGCTGTACATCTCCTCTTTGCATCCTGTCTGGAGTCACAGCTGGGGAAAAAACAAAACAAAACGAAACGGAAAACGTTGATTCGATTATCCTTTAGCTAAAAGCGGCGTAGAGGGGGACTGACAAGATCCCTAAGGGACAGAGAAGGAGCTTCTTGTGCAAGAGCACTGGCCAGCAAGGAGGGCAGAGCATTTGTGAAGGACACTGTGGGGCGACTTTGGGAAAGTTACTTTTTCCTCTCGGTGCCTCAGTTTCCCCACTCGTAAAATTAGAGGTTAGCCCGGATGATCCCTCAGCTACCTTCGCTGTTGAAATATTACGATTCTATTTTATTGAATATGGGTCATTTTTTTAAATGAAGTAAAATTGTAAATTTAATTTGACTAGTAACATTTTCTTTTTTATGAAGCTGATGAGAAAAAGAAATCTCTCATTTGTCCTCAATCAAAAAGAACCACCTTTAGAGCGGGAAGAAAGCGAGACAGCTTTAATCATGCAGAGTACGTGGGATAGGGATGAAGATGATGTGTTTCTTCTTCCCTCTTTTAAAGGACCGAGCGTGGGAAGTATTCTTGCCAAAGACAAACCTGATCGAGTCCACAAAGTCACCTCTTCTGTCCCTGGAGGTGCGAGACCAGCCGCAGCACTGGCGATCAAAGTCCTGGACCGGCCACACCGCGCCCCGCCGCCGCCGGGATTTCAGGAGAGCCGCCACCTCCACCGCCACCGCTGCCACCGGGGGCGCCCAGGGCTGTCCTGAGGAAGTCCGTGGTGACCCGAGCAGCTCGCGGCCTCCTTCCCTGCTCAAGCTCCTCCGCGGAAAAGAGAAAGAACGGGAGGGCAGCTCGATTTAGATCCCTGTTACATGAGCTTATGCTGTGGTTTATTTTTTTTTTTTATTATTCTTTTAATTGACAAATGAAAATGGCATATATTTATGATATACAACATGATGTTTTAATATATGTACACGCTGAGATATTAAATCAAGCTAATTAACTTACCTGTCACCTTACATATTGTTTCGTAGTGAAAACATTTAAAATTTACTCTCAGCAATTTTCAAGTATACATTATTATTAGCTATAGTCACCGTGTTGTGCAGTAGATCTCTAGAACTTAGTTGTCTTAACTGAAACTTTGTACCCTTTAACTAACATCTCCCGGTTCCCCACACACCCCCACCCCCAGCCCCTGGTAACTGCTTTTCTGCTCACTGCTTGTGTGAGTTCTACTTTCTTAGATTCCATATGAGTGATGTTTTGTGGTATTTGTCTTTCTGTGCCTGGCTAATTTCACTAAGTATAATGTCTTCCAGGTTCATCCATGGGGTTGCAAATGACAGTATTTCCTTATTTTTTAAGGCTGAATAGTATTCCATTGTGCGTATACACCACTTTTCTTTATTCATCCATTAAGTACACTTAGGTTGATTCCGTATCTTACCTATTGTGAATCATACTGCAATGAGGAGTAGATATCTCTTCAGTATCATGATTTCATTTCCTTTGGAATACATATGTTTAATTTGGGCCTTTCAGGAGGGCTGAGTTTGCAGACAAGGCCAGAGAAGATGACACAGAGATGAAGGAAATCAGATTGGTTGGCAGCAACAAGCTTCTGGTAAGGCAATTCTATGGGCCTGGATGCCCCTTGGGGCTGAAGGTGTGGGGAAGAGGGTCTAGGATTCATGGAATGTAGGCAGGGTGTAGGACCCTGGTCCCAGGAAGAAACTGGATTGCCAACTGTGAGATCCAGCCTGCTCTCTATGGGCAGATGGGATGGGCCTTCTGAATGGAAGCTTTGGGACTCCAAAGGATGGGCTCCAGAACTGGGTGGTGGCATCGGCCCTGAAAGCTGAGAGGGACTGAGGAAGAAAAATGTGCCCCCCTCTCTCTCACCTCCTCCCAGCCTGCTCCTACTCCATTCTTTTCTGGATACTTGAGCGCACCCCTTCAAAAGCAAACCCTACCTTAATGTATCTGATTACCCCTGTGAGCTGCAGATGCTGAGACGCAATTCAGTCCCACTGATTCACGCCGGCAGAAGGACACTTCCCAGTAGGGAATGATACTAATATGCTCAGTCTGAGTCCCATATGCATTCCCCTCCCTCTCTTGTGCTGGCTAGGACTAGATTTATGACTTAATTTTTCCAAAATAGTGGAGGTCTTTGTGGGAATGAAATAATGATAAGGAAGAAACGGAAAAGTACAGGTATCAAAGATGATTCTGGCTTCTCAGGGGCCAGTAGGAAGGAAGCTCTCCCACCTTTTTCTGATCCTTCTAGGCTGCCTGCTGAAGGCATCCTGGACAAAAATGTCAGTTAAGAAGTTGACCCCAAAGCAATACCAACCTTTGCCAGACTTTCCAACCACACACACTTAAGTCTTATTGTGGATAATGATGGGGCTTCCTAAGGTGTCCCAGCGCGGTGTCCTGTGTTAGTGGGATTCCTCCCTTTGTGATTCTTTAGGGGGATCAGGGCCCCCTCCTCCTACCGAGGTGAAAAAGTCTTGTTGTTCATTTTCCCAGCCCTCCCAGTATCTGGGACATGGCTGTGTGACTTAAACGTGGTCAATAAATGGCACCCGCCCAGCACTTGAAATCTCAAGGGAGTGACATGCAGGCTAAGAGTCAATGAAAGCCACTCACGGTGATTCAGAGAAACAAGCAGCGCTGTGGGGAAGGGCTGGTTCTGGCAAGGCCATTCCTGGGTGGGGCCACGCTGCGCTTCCCCTGTCCCCTCCGGAGCCTCTTCTTCAGCTCTGCTGTCAGTTGCGCCATTATGTGATAACATTCACATAAATCTTTCCTCTGTTTAAGTTAAATACAGCCCACTTCTATTGTTTGCAATCAAGAATGATTACACAAACACAAATAAAATACAAATTATGTTGGAATGGGTCCATTTCCTGGCCCCCTTTGTTGAAATCAAGGGGGGCCATGTGTCTTGCTTTAGTGCAGGAAATGTGAGCAGAAACGACCATGTGTCACTTCTGGGCAGAAGTTTTAAGAACCAGCCTGTAGCTCACTCCATCTCTTTTGCTTCTGCACAGATCATCTGTGTTTCAGACAAACCAGGAATCATACAATTTCTTTGTAAAGGGTCAGAAAGTAAAGATTTTTGGTATTGTGGGCCATACTGTCTCTGTTGCAACAACTTAATCTTGTAATGTGAAAGCAGTCAGAAACAGTTTGTAAATGAATGTGTATATGTTTCAATGAAACTTTATTTACAAAAACAGGTGGCAAGCCAGAGTGGGCTCACAGCCCATAATTTCCCAACCCTGACATCGATAGAGGCTGCTCTGTCTACCTCAGTCCTGGAGTAAGGCGAAAAGGAACAGAAACTCAGGAACTTACAGTAGACATATAGCATGAGTAAAAATGCAATTTTATTTTTGTAAACCACTAAGTTTTGGGGGGTCATTTGTTACCACAATATAACTCAGCCTGTGCTGACTGATACATGAGTATAAAGCAATAACCTCCATGCAAGTAAACAAAAGTTGATTTTATATGATTTGATGAGGTTATATCTACAGAGTGAGGTAAACACTTCTTTCTCTAAGTCTCGAGGTCAAAGAGCAAAAATAAATCCCCTTTACCTCTGTGACACAGCTCCGAATCAACTACTGGTGCCTGTGACCCCATTGCCCTTATCATCACAGAGCAGCGGTGTCACCTGTGTCATGGACACTGGAGCAGAAGCCCAGAGAACCAGAGTCTAGTCCTCAATTCACCTCAACTTAATTCTTTGACTCCGAACCACTCATCTCGCTCTCTGGCTCTCGAGGTTTCCATGTGCAAAACAAAAAGATGTTCCGGCCCGGATGCATCTTCTTCAACCTCTCCCGTTCAGGGCTCTTCTGAGAGCACAGCTTCCCGGTGACTGACTGCAGCAGGAGGTTCAAAAACGACAATGGGTAACAAAAATCTCCTTTTGAAATGAATCCTGTCTGCTGGGACGTGCATGTTGAGCAAGGACACGTCTCTGAGGAAAGCGGGGTCATTTTCCAGGCCCACAGGAAGCAGCACGGTGGAGCCAGCCGAACAAAGCCGCGGGATGAAATGTGAGATTTGTGCCCACGCTTCTCTGCGTCCCAGCTGAGAACTTAACACTCAGCAGTTTAGTCACTCTTGGCCTTGGGAATAAATTCCTTCATGCTCCTTGGTTGTTTCCAAAGTATGTTCTCATCTCAGATCGAGGCTCAAAGCACAAAACAGGGACCCCTTGTTTCTTTCTTTACTTTTATGCCCACAACGGGTCGAGGACTTCCTCAAGGCCAATACCGTGTGTGCCGGACCCGGCCCAGAGTCCGGTGCTGGTGGGATCTGTGCATGTGAGATTCCAATTTAATCCCCACGCCAGAGGCTTAATCTCTGCAGTCTGGATCAGCCCTTGGCAGAGAGAAGGCTCTCCTCCAACTTGTGAATTTCCATCCTCCGAACCACCTCCGGTCAATCCACGGCTCAGCCACCTCCGGGGTTCCATGGAGAGCCTCTCCACAGCCCCGCCCACGTCGCCAGGTGGGGACATTCCGGCACGGAAGGGCTTAAGACAAGAGGCGTGGAAACCCTCATCTGCTCTAAAACTCTGTCCTGGTCACCTGCCCACAAAGTATGGGATTGTCACCACTACTGTCATTCTTCTGTCTGTGGCAGAGGTCGTCAAACTATAGGCTCAAAATACAGGCCAAATCGAGCCCGTCATCCATTTCTGCAAATAAAGTTTTATTGGAACACAGCCATGCCCGCTTGCTTATGTACCGTCTGTGGCTGCTTTTACGCTGCAGCAGTAGAGCTGAGCAGTTGCAACAGAGACCATGTGGCCTACAAGGCTGAAAATATTTACCAACTGGCCCTTGGCAGAAAAAGTTGGCTGACCCTTAGCCTACGGGATTCTCTACCAAAGCTAATATCTTGTTGCATCAACCCCAGCAGCAGCTCTGAGTATATCATCAGGCTGTTCTCCAGGATGAAGAATCCAGAGCAAGACCCTAAAGATTACGGAACAAGTTGAAAGGGCATGTGTGTGTGCATGCGCGTGCACACGCGTGCGTGGCAGTTTATGGACATGAATTAGGGATGGAGCCTGGTAAGACAAAGCTGAAACACCTCTCATATTTAAAGGTTTAAGCACAACATTTTAAGGGAGGAGTCTGAGAAGGCAGCAAGCAGACAGCAGGAGAACGCTGAGCCCTGGGGCAGGCGGGATGGGTGGAGGAAGAAACTCTGTCATTATTATTACTGATATTATTATTAGAGTAGACGAAGTGTTTTCACATGTTATTTAATTTCCCATCTGAAACCACGTGAGGTATATGAGGATGTAAACTTTATATCTGAGGGACCCAAGCTCTGAAATGGCTCACCCAGGGTGACCCAGTGAATGGGGCTAGAATCCATTTCTTGTACTTCTGAGTCCAGTGCTATTTTACCAGGGACATTTAGATTTACTTCAAGATTTGCCTCGGGCTAAACACACACCAGAAAGGAAATACCCTTTGACAGAGGAACAAAAAGCCTGTCAGAGCCTGATAAGGAGCCCAGCCACCAGGGGGCCCACACAGGGCGAAGGAGGGCGTGCAGGGGTGCGTCCAGGCGCGGGCTCATCCCCAGCTCGCCTGCCACACCTAGCACCACGCCAAGCCTCAATAGACTCCAAACACGATGCCCCTGGGGCCTCGGCTTTCTTTCTTTCTGACTTTGGACCCACACTCAAGATTTAAAATTATAATAATAACCAAAACCATTGAGTATCTACCATAAGCAAGACACCTGGGCATCTTACATACAATATTTGAGTTAATTCTAACAGCCCCAGGAGGCTTTTATCATGTCCTATTTTTATAATAAGAACACTGAGACTCAGAGACGTTAAGTAACTTGCCTAAGGTCACACAGCTAGTAAGAGACAGAAGCAGAATGCAGGCCAGTGCTGGTCACTGCTCTGCCCAGGAGCACACCAACACCTTAGGGCCAACTGAGAAACAATGTGAGTGTCCAGAGGAGTCATGGAGGGAAGGGAAGTTGTTACTAGAAGAAAGAGAGAGCACAAGCCCCTACCTCCCCTGCATAGACAGCTGCATCCCTGGCCACTTGGAAAACTGCTCAGCTGTGAGAACAACAAGGAAAGAAGTCGAGCCTTCCGGCCTGAAGCCCAAACCTTTCCTCACCTCTTTTTCTTTCTTCACACAATCTGTCTTCAATTTCCAATCAACAACATTTTAGTTATGAGCATAAAACTCTTTAGTACCCGTGAGCTTGCTATAATTAAACAGGATTTATAGTCAGAAGCTTTGTAAAAGTCAAAGAACCACGAAAGACAGATTCGAACGTCAAAACCAAACGATAGGAGAGAAAGTTTTAAAACGAAACATACAATTTTCTGCACTTTTCTCCTGATTTCCAAGTCTTAAACCAACATTATCTGTATTGCAACAAGGAAAAAGTATTATTCTGAGAAATATCTTTTAGGATCCATTATTTTCCATTAAATTTCTTACAGGTGAATTTACAAACTCAGAATAAAAACCTTGATCTTTCAAATCTTCCATATAGCTTTTATAATACTTGTCACCTCTGGCTCTAATTAATTAGAAAGTGTTATGTTTCCCCAATAGGAAAAGATCTCTCTCATTCTTAAGCAGGCTCGAAAGAAATCGTGAGACAACCCCCATCTCTCGATGCTGTCTGTATACCCGGGAGGCACTCGGAGTACATCCAGGCCGCAGAGGCCCACGCCGGCGCTGAACACAAGGGGCAAGGACAAGGGCAAGGACACACATGGAAAGGAGAGGGAACGTGAGTCACTCTGTGTGCTTGCCCGGAGTGTGCACAATGCTCTGCTCTGAGCAGAAGGGAGATCTCGGACAAACAAAAAGAATTCGAGACTAGGAACATTTTCGTCTATTTCTTAGCAGTATTTTTCAAGCATATTTTATGATGCATACCCCGGCTAGCGAGTAACAGTCTTCTCGTGTGTATGTGTGTGTGTGTGTGCGCGTGTGTGCACACATGTGCGTGTGTGTACCTATGTGTGCCCAAGCGCATCCTGACGGCAGACACTGCCCTCTTTCAACGACATCGACCTGCTGTGCCCCATTATCTCTGGCCTTTGTGGCTTAGGAGGTCAGAGACACTGTTCCTTGGATAAGACCCAGGGAAGGAAGGAAGCAGAAACAAAAATGTTTTCGCAGTGAAGCGACCTGATTACACACAGAGTGACTATTTCTCAGCCGTCCCATAACTGCCCCTGTTCAGCACTGGAGCAAAGCCACAAAAGCAGCAGAGGCCTCCTCTGGCGTGTGGTACTGGCTCAGCAAAAACTGCAACTGCAAGCGACAGAGCTGGTCTTATTCCTGGGGGGCTGTGGGTGCTGAGGGGGTGGAGAGTTTGGAGGGAGGGAGGCACCTTCCTGGGTCAAGGGGCTCTGCTCAGTCAAGTACAGCTGAGGACAAGTGTGGATTCCGCACCGTTAGAATCTGGGCTCCACCGTCTGCCACCTGCCTGACTTGAGACACTACTTACGAAAGCCTCTCTGTCTCAACATCCTCATCTGTAAAATGGGTAACTGTGAAGATGGATGTAATGAAATAAATGTCGTGCCAGAAGGTACCATTAGCTGTTGCCCTTATGGTCCGTGGTGCTTACTGAACCCCACATGCCCTTACATCTCCCTCCCTGTCTCCAGAACATTCCATTTCGCTCACTGGAGTCATCCCGGTCACGTTCTGTTTCTCAAAGAGACCACACTCCGCAGGGCTCCATCCTCCTCATCCGTCTCCACTGGAGTATGAATGTGATCTGCTCAGAGCCCTCCTCAGACCACCAGCGCCACCCCCACTGAGGCCTTCCTACAGAACACTTGTCACTGCCCGAAATTACCTCCTTCACTTTTTTAAACCTCATTTATGCTCAGTGTCTCCTACTTAGAGTGACCAACTCGTCCCAGTTTGCCTGAGGCTTTCCCAGTTTTGGCAGGAAGCCTCTCAGCCCAGAGGCAATCCAGGACAGTGGGTGCCCCTACAGCCCAGAACGGGGCCGAGGGCAATGGCCACCTCATTCATCCCTCTGCCTTAAGCATTAGAAAAGTGCCTGACAAATAGCAAGAGCCTAAATAACACAGACTGAAGGAAGGGAGGAATTAATGTTTTTCTGTTAAAAATTATAAATAAGTCAGTTTATCCAATCACAAAGGATTCACAACTCCTTTCATTTCTAGTCTACAAAACAGAGAGCATAGAAATAGAAGTTACCTGGCTGAGCACGGCCCCACACCTGTAATCCTAGCACTCTGGGAGGCTGAGAAAGGAGGATCGCTTGAGGTCAGAAGTTCGAGACCAACCTGAGCAAGAGCGAGACCCCGGTCTCTACTAAAAATAGAAAAATTAGCCAGGTGTCATGGTGCTGGCCTGTAGTCCCAGCTACTTGGGAGGCTGGAGCAGGAAGATCAATTGAGATCCTGCTTTGAGGTTGTAGTGAGACATGATGACGCCATTGCACTCTAGCCAGGGCGGGGTGACAGAGCAAGACTCTGTGTCGAAAAATAAATTTAAAAAGTGGAAGTTACCAGAGTTGTAGATTTTGGGGGCTATAACAAGCTTTGCTGGACGGATCATCCCCAGGCCACTCCTCTTACCCTCCCAAAGTGGAGAAATTGAGGCCCATAAGCTGGGAGGTCATTGCCAAGGTCATCAGCTGGTTAGTAGCTGAGTGCTGGGGAGTGGCTGTAAATACAGATGAAGCCTTCGCTGGCTTATGTGCTGGTCACCTCCTGCTGTGCTGCCCCTGGTTCCTTAGTTTCATGGAAGACAGGGGGTGGGGGCAGGGGATTGAGGGAGCAAGAATGGGGAGTTGCTGTCTGATGAATATGGAGTTTCTGTTTTACAAGATGAACAGAGTTTTGGAGATGGATGATGGTGACGATTGCATTATGTTGTGAATGTATTAAATACCACTGAACTACACACTTAAAATGGTCAGGATGGTAAATTTTATGTTTTGTGTGAATTGTACCACAATAAAATAAAAATGCCAAATTAAAAAAAAATAGAGAGGCAGAGTTGAATAATTACAGAACTTTTCATAGCTAGGAAGTACCTAAGTCACTACAAATGATTTTCATTTCTAATCAATCTTCAACTGGCACTAAAGTTCCTAACGCTTCAAATTACTCCTTCTCCCCTTCTCCGTTAATGATCTTTACATGCGAGAACACTAATCTCTAAAAGGGAATCAAATGTGAAAGTTCACTAAGTGAAAAGAAAACGAGGAGAGCAAGCTGACTTCCCCAAGTCTACCAAGCTACGACGGTGGGGAGTCGGATTTGAAGTCGGGCTAGCATATCTGTAAGTATGTGTGCAGTACGCACATAAAGTGGGCTCCCACATGTGCATTTTGTTACCCAATTTTCTATTGTCAGTGCAGCCTTGGGAAGAAGATAGAGGACAAGGAAGCTAAGACCCTCAGACCAATGTATACTTTTTTTGCAAAATGCACACCCAATGCAAATTACACAGTAAAGTTAGCTGAGGGGCATAATTTGTTACACAAATAAACAAACACTATTTGGTTCCGTCTGTGGCTACTGCAGTTATAATGAAAATCTAAAAACAACTGTAATGCTCCTAACCATAAAATTATAAGGCAAGAAAGTGGATTTAGATAACCGTAAGAGCCTTAATTGCATGTTTGTAAACTCACAGACAAAGCTTTTACTCAAATTTAGCTCCATCTCAAATAGCACACCCAAAGCACAATTTTTATTTTGCCTTTTCTTCCGCCATGCGGGTCTAAGACCCTGAGCATCAGAAACTCCATCCTTGCAAAATGGGCGTGGAGAGGAGGGAGGGGAACACTGCAGTTTGCCGTGGCACAGGTAGCCAGAGAAACAGGATCTATTACAAATAAGTGCTCCCACGCACCTTAACTGTATTTGTTCAATTCCACCCGATCAGAGAATTCCATCAGAATCCCGAATGTCAGAACTACGAGAGACAGAGGTCCAATGTCCTCATCCTACAGGGGTTCAGAGAGGGCAAATGATTTCTCAGGGTCACACAGAAAATTGGAACTCAAATTCCCAGAGCCATAGGCCGAGCTTTCTTGCACTCCACCTCAGCCGGCACTCGGTGACTCTGGTGGCACCTGTTTCCCAGCCAACCGGGGAGATGAGGGACCCAGTAACCAGTCGTGGGGAGCCAGCACTGTCTGTTTAGGGCTCTAATCACTTCCCCTCCTCAAACACCCAGGTGTGGAGAAGACAGCCAGCCACCTCTGTTCCTGCCCCCAGCCCCTAATCGTAACCTGGCACAGGCCTGCAAGCTGAGAAGCTGAGGAAGCAGCAGGGCCAGAGGTCCCGCCCTGGTGGAGCGGGGACTACGGACAGGAGACAGATAGGGACGTGTCGGGGGTGATGGGGCTGTAAGGACACAGAGCAGGGAGAAGAGAGAGCAACAGACAGGGCAGTGTTCTGAGGGGCGGGAAAGTGCTCAGCTCTTTGGATGCGACATTTGGACACAGGACTGAACGACAACAGGGGAGTGAGCCAATATCTGCGGTAAGAACATTCCAGAGAGAGGAAATACCAAGATGGAAAGGTGACCAAAATCCTAAATGATGGTTGAATAACTGTAAATGAACATACTTTGAAACCATTGCACTGTATACTTTTAGTGGGTAAACTGTATAGTGTGGGAATTACATCTCAATAAAGTTGTTAGTAAAAAAATTAAAAGTAAATTTTAAACAATCAAATAAAGGCACTCATGGTTTTTCAGGTGCATATTTTCACAAACCCTGTCCACGCTCCTTTAGGACAGCACAAGGGAAAATCATGTGACAAGTGATCCCTCTCCCTGTTTCTCGCATCAGCCTGCTCCCTGGGCCTTCCTACGAGGCTGAGCTTGGTCGGCAGGTGGATCCCCAGGAAGGCCATGGAGGCTGCTCTCGGTGCTCTCTCCCGCCATAACACGATTAGCATTTCGGCAGAAGCCTGTAAGGCCTTAACACAGTTGTCACTATTCTCGGCCAAAGAGTTCGTATCTGGAAAAGAGGTAGACACACTTAAAAGTTGGAACCGTTAAATGGCCTTCTATGAATTTAATTTCGACTCCTAGAAACCCACATGCCACAATTAAGAGAGTGTGGTCTAAAGACTGGAGTTTTTAGGTGCCCCAGCAGGGCAGGCCAACAGGACAGAAATGTTTCATTCGGGGCAACTCTTCTGTTACCCTAAACCAAACCATAGCGATTACTGTCCGCTTTCTCTTTTTAGGCATTCATATACCAAAAGAGCAGTGGGCAAGCGAAAGGGAAATTGCCAAAGAAGTTTTCTTTTAATATTTACCCAGGCTTCCTGTGTTCTGAGTCAGACCACAGAAATTGACAAATACGTGCAGAACATCTCAGAAGAATAATACAGTCATTAAAAACTGTGTATTAATAAAAGAGAAATGCAGCTGAGGGTCTTCTTTAAGGCTCACTTTAACACAAATAACGTTTAATTCCAAACATCATCAATAAGACCCAGCTTCCTAGGAAACCATTCACCAGGGATTCCCGTGGGCCATGTTGCTGGACGATAGATCACCTGGCAGACGTGTTGACTCCAAACAACAGGATTTTTTTAAGGTTTTAGATACTGTGTCTCTCCGATGTGATAACTATAAAGTTGCTTTCTCTCTTCTCTTAGTTCGAAGATCAGTTTCAAGTTGTTGAAACCCAGGATTGCTGAGAAAGAAAAGCAAATTATCTCAAGTCAAGAAAAAACAAATGGCGGTATCAAGCTTGCATAGCTCAACTCGCCTAAAAATATGAATGTAGCCGTGGTTAGTGGGCCTCCAGGGGAATACTGAGGGGTGAGCTTACCATGAAAAAATGCAGGTTCTGGCTTGAAATGTCCATAAAACTAATTGAAACAAAAAAGTCCAGTTTTTTCAGAGCACACCAGGAAGAGCTGCGATCACACAACTGTCATCCATCAGTGGGCTGTCACAGGTCACGGTGGTTCCTGGCAGCTGCTGTGGATGAGTTGTCACTTTATTTCTTTGTTACAAGCTAACTGGGGGAAGAAGGGAAATAATATGTCAAGATTCAGGATGACATTATAGTGAGAGAAAAATATACTGGCAATGGTGCTGTAACCATGTATCTCGTTTGGGTGCTGCTGCTGTTGTTTGGGTTGTTGAAATTGCAGTTACTCACACATGAATTGAGAAAACTAATGACTAATTGCAACTCATGTTACAACATGTTGTTACTCAGGTCAACGGACAGTGGGCAAAACTCCCTGGCCAATGTTTCTTTGCAATGGAAGAAGCCAAGTCCTCTGCATGACCACGAGAGAAATAATTGTACGACCCAACTGAATGTAGGAGCCAAAGCCTTCCAAGGCTTTGCCTCTGGTTAGATTTCTCTCTCCTTGCAGGAGGAGGAAGTCAGAACCAAGTTGTCTAACTTGTACAGCACAAAGACAAAATTAAGATAATTAAGAAGCAGTTACCAAACAGTAGACATCCAGACTGACCAAAACACAAACAAAAACAAAAAAACAAAACCTAAAAAAAATCTAATAGATTTCTTTAACTTCTCTATTCCTACCTGATCCTTGCTGCAAGTTCCCATCACTCCTCTTCATAATGATATCTAAATGTTTCCATTACAAGAATTATATTTGTTTTTTGTCAAATACCTTTTTTTTACCTCTGGATCCTTTAAAACCATGGGATACAATGTGCTCATAAACACTGAGAGCCCAGCAGGACTGATCTTTTTCAGGAAAATGCATGACCAAAACTTGAATTTATGTTGCTGCAAAACTATCTGCTAACCCGAACTCTCACCCCAGATGTTGCACCTTCAATTTGAGAGCAACTTTGGGAACTTTTTTAGAGGTGCTTCCCAAGTTCTGTTTAACTAGAGTGATCATATAATTTAATGTCTAAACAAGATACTTGGAGAATAAAAAGGGGACACTATAAATAATTATTCCTGAATAGTCGGTATAAACTGGGACATCTGGTCACCCCGTGATTGCCTCACTCCCTGTGACATTTTCCTACTCTGTTTTCTGTGTATCTGTGATTCCCTATCAGTCTGGGGGACTTGAAAAGCCTCTATTTCTTGCAATTTATTTTGTGAAAAGATAATTATATTGAATACAGCTTTTTACCCTGCAAACACTCCTCCAGAGATTCCCCCATTTCTCCCATGAAGAGGTATATGTGTCCCCACTGAATCTTGTTCAACTGAAAATTTCTGCTTAGGCAGAAATTCACCAGTTTTCTGAAACTCCACCAAGCTGGGAGGGAGGAGATCATGCAGTGCCTCTGTCCCAATGAGCGAGAATTGCTCAGAGAATAAAAGGTCACTTTAGGGCAGGGAGTTTAAAGGATGGCTTCAAATGTAGGGTCTGAGTTGGGTCTAGAAAAATTTTAAATATTTGGAAGATTTTGATGAATTCACTTTCAATGATTGACCATCAGGCAAATCCAATCCCTTCTGTCCTAGACCTGGCTACTAAATCAGCTACTCCAAGTCTAATGGAAATATAGTCAAGGCTAGTAAAAATGTCCTACACAATGTGGGAGACAATTGCACTTGGTTATTGGTAATTACTTGGTTATTTGAAGGAAACTGGGCTTTGAAGAAGCAGAGACATAAAGCCTTTATGTGATAGAACAGGAATAATATTCCCACAATGCAGCCCTGGGAGAGAGAAAGGATCAACCCCCAGGTCCTTGAGTCTGGTTCTTGCCTGGAACTGTCACTGACAGGGCATGGAGGCACAGGACTGCCCAGTTTTGCCATGTGCTGTGCCCTGGAATGCAGCTGTCCTAGACAGAGTTGCCTTTGGCAAAGAGAAAGAAATACTTAGTTTAATAAGATGAGTTGTCCTACAGCAGAGCCATCAGACAAGACACTCCAAGGTCATTGTTATTCATTGAACAGAAAGGAGTCAGCAAAAGATGGAGAATTTTTGGTGTCCCGCAGGACACAGGATGGAAGCTCTGAGTCATTGATTTGGGAATGCCATAAGAAGCCTTCGAAACAACTTCTAGTCCGCTCACTGTCCTTTAATCCCAATACTGTCAAAGCGATAATCCACCTAAACTTGAGCACCTATATTCTGGACTCAGCAGTTTTCAGGGCTTGTTGTGTTGGATAACCAGGCCTGGGTAAAATTTTCACCTGAACGCCATTTCTGGAACCTACTTGATCGTATGAATTATGTAGGATGGCTGGGGAGGAGAGAAGAGGTAAGGTGTTTGGACCTTCACGAAGCCCCAGAACTTGGAGAGCTGACAGGCAGCCATGCAAGAAAAAAATGTTTTCTATCCTAAAAAAAAACCCACCAAGGCCAGGGGAAGCTCAGAAGTGCTAGAGACATGCACTTGGAAAATCTCAGTGAAAAAGCTCACCACATTTCTCAGGTGTTGGAAAGGCAGGGAAGTTGATCGTTGATCGCCTGGAAGTTTTTCTGCTGCCCACAATTACAGATGTGTCTGCAGTTTACAAGAGAAGATCCAGTTTGGCCAATGTTCCTTTCAGAGCAGTATCTTGGTGTGTTCTTTCATCTACAGCAAGGGAATGGACGGGAGTATGTAGTTTCCACAAATCTTCATCGCTCTGCTCCCGACTTACGAATGAGAGCAGGAGGGAAAATCCTCCTCCGCCACACAAGGTTTAGTTACCACTTCCAGATGTTTCGGTTTCACCGTTCGTGGTCAGTAACCAACCTCGATAGGACAAAATCAGCGACATACTCAGGGTGATGTGTTCCTTTGTCTGCAAGTGGCCACATTACTAACATTTTGAAGAGCATTTTTTCGTTTCTACTCTCTGGGAAGGTTTTTTAACCACTCAAGCCATGCGGGCTGTTTGAACAAGAAACTTTTTTACACTCCTGAATAACACATTCCTCTACAACTATTTCTACATAACTTCCAGGATATGAAAACCGCCCAAGGCTCTCCAACATGGCTGCTTTCTTTCCTCTCATAAACAAACTCAGCAGCAATCATGTCATTGTGGTCACTCAGCTTTGTATTGTTTCAGCTTTTCCCTTCGGTCTTTTATTCTGTCAGACACTGATTATGACAGCTCACCCCAAATCTGGAGAGCAGGAAGGCTCTCCTCTGCTGGCCCCTTAGCTATAGCCTTTTCCTTTGTCCTCCACGAAGATATGCTATCAATAGGACGGATCCAGGCTCAGTATGATAGGACAAATAATGGCCCAAGGAAATGTCAGGTTCTAATCCCTGGAACCTATAAATGTCACTTTATAAGGAAAATGGTTCTTTGTAGATGTGGTTAAGTTAAGAATTATATGTGGAGTGATCAGCTTGGATTATCTGGATGGGTCCTAAATGCAATCATTTGTACCCTTTTCAGAGAGAGGCAGAAGGAAATTTGACACAGAGAAAAAAGAAGAAGATAGTGTGACCACGGAGGCAGAGAGGGAAGTGATGTGGCCACAAGCCAAGGCATGCTGGCAGCCACCAGAAGCTGGAAGAGGCACAGAACAGACTCTCCCCTAGATCCTTGGGAGAGACCATGGCCCTGCCAACTCTCTGATTTCAGTTCAGAGAAACTGATTTTAGACTTCTTTTCTCCGGAACTGTTGAGAGAACTAATTTCTGTTGTTTTAAGCCATTTTGTTGTTACAGAAGATAACAGCAGACCCAGATCAGACTTTCCGCATCCCCAGCTTCGTGCAGTCTCTGCTGTGGTGCCCAGAGCATCTCACTGACTTCCATGACAATTCTGACACAGAGCTCATAGCTTTTTCCTTCCTCAGCTGCCCCGGGGAACTTACACTCTCCTGGCCATTCTGACCTTTCGAGGGCAGACCTGAGGAGACAAAGCCCCAAGGGAATGTTCAAACACGAATTTCCAAGCCCCACTGCAGGCTCCCAATAGAACTGTCCTTCCAACAAGCGCCTCTTTTCTCATCGAAGCTGAAAGGCCACAAAAAAATGTTTTCCAAGCCAATCAACAGTCAAAATGATTTTAGTTTATCTCTTTGAATTTTGGCAACTTACTTAATTTTTCTGGGCTTCAAGTGTTTCAACTGAAAATGAAAAACATAAAACACATATCTCATTCAAAAGAGAAAAGAAACTTCTTTAGCAGTAGCTGTATCTGAAATTCATCAGCAAACTTTTTTTCCACCAGAATAAAAATTATCACCTTAATTCTTTCTTCAATGTCTTGTGGCTTTGTCTTGGTGGATTCAGATATACTGGGGTTTTTCTCCCAGAACAATGTCTCCAAAAAAAAAAGGGGGAAGTAGGGGGAATCTCCTAAGAGATCTAATGTAAAAGAAGTTTAATTATAACAAGCTCCATAAGCTCTATTTCAGCTTACGTTATACCATGATTTCCAAAGGGATTTTCAACTCAGCCATGAAAACTATGTTCTATTAAACCTCAGGCAACAAGGCTCAGTAATGGAAAAAAACTAGTTATATTTATAAATCTTAAATAAGAAATGTCTTATTGAGTTTGAAATCTTAAGAAAACCAAGGGGAAAGAGAGAATTTTTTTTTTCTTTCTGGACTTAGCATTCCATGCAACTCTGTAAAGGGCAAAAGCTTTGTAATGCTATTTCATGGTTTAAATATGCTTCAGAGCTTCAGGGCATTTTAAAAATATCATTAATATAAGCCAGGCTGGGGGGGAAAAGTGGCACTTTCTGGAGTCTAAATTAAATTGGTTGCTGTCCAAGATTTTTTGCATTAGGAGATGCCAATGGGGTGGGGTGGGGGGACCATTAATCATGTTCTGCAGGTATTTGGAATCTCCTACACACCCAGGGAGGAAAGTGTTTTGGAAACAGCCTACACAGCCTCAGAGAGCACAGCTGTGCTCTCCCACTTACCAGGAGGGCCAAATGGCAAGGCAGGAAGCTCTGGCCCTGAAATGAGATGGCCTGAATACCCGGACAGGTTGACCACTCACCCCCCAAATACCTCTCTGGGCTTCTTCTGTTTTGTTGCCTGCAAAACGATGGAGTTGAATCAAATGATCTTGATTCCTTCAAGCCCAAATACTCTGACTGCACTGAGGCCCAGGAAAATTGGAGGGATTGAAGGGTCTGTTTACAGAGGACTAACATGTAAAGCGCTCGCAAGGTGACCAGGTCTAGACAAGACCCCAAAAAAGGGGAAAAACACTGCCTCTAGGAAAGACAATCTCACCTCCTCAGAAAGGCCTGCCCTGAAAAATCCAATAGAACTAGAAATAGTAATGCATCCATGCTGGCCATTGGATTCCTTTGGTTGAATTATTTTTCACTGTACTTATTTGCTATTGGAATTTATCTTTTCTAGCTTGTCCAGTATCTGTCCTCACCCACTAGATTATGAGTTCTGGGTGGACAGGGATTCTCTCACCACTGTAGAGAGAAAAGGCCCTGGCCCATGGTTAAGGCCCTGGCCTGTGGTTGGGGTCAATAAACATTTCTTGAATAAATGAGTGAATGAATGACTGAATGAATCCACTCTGGCATTTCAAAAATCTGTTCTCTGCACTAAAACAGGAGTGATCTTTTCAAAATGCAAATTTAATTGTGTCATTTCCCAGCATAGATCCCAACAGTAGCTCGAAGGATAAGACTGAACCTCTCCTCCGGGCCTATGACTGGACTCTGGCCGCCCCTCAGGCCCCAGTGGCTGCACTGACCTCGTCACACGCTCAGAAACCCAGGCTCTCTGGCTGAGGTTCGTTGCTTCTCATGCACTGTGCTAATTCTTTTCCTCTATTAGGAACGGGACTGTGCTCCACTAAAAGCCCATCCAAAACCCACTCCCAGCCACCACCCAGTGACATCTCTGCCACCCTCCACATCTTGGCTACAAGTGTGTTGCTAAGAAGCAAGCCTCCTCTGACACACACACAGCATGGACACCCTGCAACCCTCCTCTCCTGCATGCACCCAGCTCCGTGTGCGGGTGTTCACTTACACATGTGATTATTTGCCTAATACCCGCCCCCCCACTTTGTCGTAAGATCTGAGCAAACAGGGGCTGGGCCGTTTTGCTGCCCTGGCGTCCGCAGGGCCCCGCACCGTACAGCCACACGGTCAACATTTGCAGAATGAATGAACGAATGACCTGCTGGCAGCTTCATATCTGCATAAAGCTAAAGCCTCCATAATGTCTCCAGAATATTCCAAGAAATTGTTTTTAAAACCCACTGTCCTTGGGTAACAAGAGTAGACTTCCTTTCAAAACCAATCTCCTCGAACTACAAAGCCATGCTCCTTTCGGCCGATTAATCATATCAGAGACGGGCGAGGAGGGCCTCCCCTAGATATAATCCCTCCGCACAGCCGGAGCTCCCTGCTGCCCTGTCTCTTTATGCTCACTCATTCCAACCAGAACGTTTTAATTTGGAGAAAATAATGAACCTCAAGAGGAAAAGAGAAACAGGGAAGGCGGCACCGAGGGTCTCAGAATTCGAGTCCGTGTCTGGTTACCATTTAGGGCCTAAAAGGAAACAACAAGAGCCAAGAGCTGAGGAACTGGCAGTTGCAACTGCTCTTTGTTCTGTTTTTAAAAAGAAAATTCCACAAAACACGGTTCTCGGGCTCGGAGCAAAAATGTTTTCTGCGCTGTAGAGGAGCTAAAGGAAGTGTTCCTCCAAATGCCTGAAACCTCGCAGGAAAACAGCTGCCGTCGGGAGAGAAGGGACGACCACGAGCTCTGGCTGCAGAGGCTAGAGGAAGAAGTGTTTTTATCAAGGGAGAGAGGATCCCAAATGCTGATCCCCAGGACGTACAACCATCTAGGAGATAATCTCAGTACTAACCAGAAAACAAAAGTAGGAGAATTACACGAATGGCCCCTCTGGCACAAGTCATGTAACTGATAACAAAGAAAGGTGCAGAGAGACAGACGAGGTGAGTGGACCGTGGTGTGGACAATGGAAGGGACTGAATGGCAAAAATCTTACCCGGACAGAGCAGACCAAGGAGCTACAGACCAGAATGATGCTGCCCGAGGTAAGAGAAAAATGTAAACACAGCCTGATAATCCACCAGCGTTTGTTCCAGCCCAGGAGAAAACATCCATAAGTCTTGCAGAAACACAATATATTGGAAACTGGGAAAATGAATCTAATCCTGATCTTATCCTGACTTCCAGAGCCAGAAAACGAAAAATAATGAAGGTGAAATATTGCAAACTGTTAGTTTTCTTCCGCATCCGCCCCTCTCACGCCCTCTCTCAAGGTGGATGCCCAGGCTGGAGTTCTGACTCCTGCTGTAATCAGAGCAGCCGGTCTACCGCTCTGGGCATCCATTTTTCTCATACGTAGGAGGGTGTTTCCTGTGCCTCCATGGCCCACGAGTCCCCTAACACCTGGGCAGGATAACGGGCTGTGGGGAAGAGCAGGCTGCCGGACTCCACCCAGCTCTTCTCTGGGCCAGCTCTCTGAGCTTGGGCAGGCAGGTGGCTTCATTCCTTTCAGACTCAGTTCACTCATACCAAAAACAGGAATAAAATGGAGATTCATTAACTGTGGTTGAGAGACATTTATTTAATAATGTGCTCAAAGTTATACGGTCAGGATTCAGGCTCAAGTCTAATTGACACCAACAGCCCTATTCTTCCCACGACGGCACACCGCTTTCCAGTGAAGCACATGCCGACATCGAGTTTCGTGTCCATGACTGACAGCTGTTAGCGATGAGGACTAAAGATGATAATAAACCACATAAAGTCCTGGTTACTTAAAAATGCCCAGCAAATGGGAACTACTATTACACTCACTCTTCACAGTCGCAAGTCCTTTGCGACCAGTGTCTTGATGAATAAAAGGAAAATGAATAACAATTTCTCACAAGGTAAAGCGTCTGTACTTTTCCACCTCTCTCAACCCAAAGTGCTTCTTCTAAATATTCATTTCATGTCATGATTCATAAATAATATATATTAAACAATCTCAAATTTGCTGTTCATTTGAAAGTCCTCGCAGTGGACCACGTTCATCCAGAGGTGACTCAGGAAAGATGTCCTGAAAGGCTCAGAGTCCGGCTTGGGTGCTTTTCTCTTGTAAATAATCCACTGACTTTATTTTCAAGCATGTGGTCTCACATCTGTAGTACATATGAAACTAGTGATGGGGACTGGAGTCGCAAGGAAATGAGCCCCATTTCTTTTCAGATTTTAGGGTCTCTGTGTACCCACACCCATCCTGTTTACTGGAGAAGTACAACTTTTTCCTCATGGGACTTCAAGGTTTTGCTCCAGCTTCTAAACACTGACTGTGTCGGCCAGACCCATCTCTAGCCCTGTGTCTGGTATAGTATGAAAATCACCAACCACCATGACACTCACATTGCAACTTGGCTTCTTAACTGATACCTTGGGATGAAGCTCTGAAATCCACTCCTCCCTGGTTAGTGCCAATGAACTAAATGGATCAAGTGTTAGTCCCTCCGACACCCAGCCCTGAAGTCATAATTCCATCCAAGGCAAACTCAGAGAGTCAAAGAACTGAACCCCCAACACAGTCCTGGCGTATAGTAGATGTTCAATATCCGTTTGCTAGATGAAAGAGTGGGAAACAAGACTCAAACACAGGGAAATGATCACATATGGTTCTAGGTACTTCACTGGTTCCGTTTGGTATGCTATTTTGCAGATTATTCCTTTTGAACCTGAGGCCTTCCACATTTTATAGATCGGAAAACTGAGGCTGAAAAAATACGATACTAGGTTTAGGATTATATTCAAA